>VTWG01000516.1:16539-27517 GCA_008817895.1 Anopheles fontenillei
GGGAAGGGGACGGTGTAGGTTGCTGGCCATGCTGGCCGCGCGCCTTTGCGGCTAGTTTGTTTATTTTCCCAGCGCTTGGTTTTTCTCTTTGCCGTGGCGGCATCCGCTTAGCAATCGCCAAGAGTGTCGATTAATAGATCGTTTTCTTCTCCCAAAAAACAGATATTCAAAAATACACCAACAACGCTCGGTTTGGTAATCAATGTGCCGGCTTTGGAACGGCCGGCCGCATATGCCCTGGACCACCTGTGGGGTGCTTCTACCCATGGCGCTTCCGTTTTTTCAAGGTGGAAAACCCGTACCTCAGGTGCGACGGACTCGAGTGTTTATCTTGTGGTCAATGCATTTGTTTACAAGCAAAAATAAGCCGATACGATTCCTTCCACGGCAGTGTGGGAAGTGCAGTTTCATCAGAAGTACGGTACTGAGCGGAACGGTTTTTGTATTAGCTAGACTTTTACCAGACGAGAAGAATTTGCATTTTATTAAAAGAAGAGCAAAAACAGGAAATATCAGCTTTACACTTTTTATCCTTAACGCAAGTCGTCCGCAATTAAAGTCAAGGTTTGAAAGGGAAACCCAAAAAAACCCTTGAAAATGTTTCCCACACACCGTTTTGGGAACGAACCGTACTCCGATGCGCCCCTTGTTTGAAGGTCTGCAGAACGAAACACACAAAATGAACGCTTTCCTTTTTAAAATCAACTACGATGCTTTGTTTTAGTTAAAATTTACAAAAATAATATACACACGCACACCTCTAGTCAACTGCAAGGGAATGGTGTTTGTTATATTATGACCTACTTTTTTGCTACTATTTTAGTTTTTAGTGTTACTGTGGTCCGAAGCCGAAAAAGCTACAGGTTAAAGTGTCTATTTTTCTACTATAAATAAACGTTTTTTGTTTTATTTTAAGTAAAAAAGTAGTTTTCAAAACCTGAACGCTACAAACATGGAACTGTTTTTTGTATCATTTATACCTTGAATACTTTACGCTACCGTTTCCACAAACATAGAAACCCAGCGAACCCTCTATTTCATTTGGAACAACCCTTTCATAAGACGATGTCTGAGTGTCCTTGTAGAAATCTGAAAACTTTTAGTAAACATATGCAATGTTTCCATCGGTGTTAATTTATGATCTGCAGTCAACTTCAAGGTTTCTAATATCTTCTTATGTATGTTTCAATACTGACTCTACTATCTCTGTTTATGTTTTTTCGACTCTTTTCTGTGAAAACCCCTCCAATATCACCAATCCAATCGTCCGACAGATTACACGAAGTTAACTTTCGTTAGTACCTTCTTTACACATGACGCTGCACATAACTGTCTTTCATTATGAACAGAATTAGCAACATAGTCGTATTCCTAGTATCTCGGTCTGTCCGTCACGGAATCATCACGGGTACGTACATTTAGTAGATTTTACCTATTTTTTTAAGCAGTCCGAGCTTTGGGTAAATTCTGCGCTGGTGTCTTTCCATTACACCTATAATTGCTACAGACATCAGACGCGCACCAACCTCAACCCAACCCCGTCCCCGCCGCAAGACACGACCCATCATTGCACCGGTCATTGGCGAGCCGAAATGGCACATCCCCAAAATCGTGGAGTGAACTGTGAGGCCGATTCCGCACACTCCCCTCCGTTCAAAACATTAGCAAACCATCAGCTAATCGACCGACGGCTAGACAGCCGTGTCCAAACAAACACTCACCCAATCGTTTTGGAAGATTAAAGCCAGAGGTGGCGGAAGCTTTGATTGCCGCGTTACCGAAGGTGTTTAGTCTTGTACTCGTCTAGTCTGCAACTCTCTAGCGTGTGTGCGGCCACCGTGCTCTACATTCGCCCTTGCCCATTTCCGTTCCGCTCAACCGTTTGCCCGTTTGGTGCGGATTTACCCCCCCCCCCCCCCCCCCCCCCCCCNCCGCGCCTAGCTGAGGCTGTTTTGCTGCGCAACCGTTTAGTGGAGATTGAAATTTGCAGATGGCACGCGTGCCCTGTCACGTCTCAACTGAAATACACTCGTTTAGGTAAGGGAGAAACAGGTTCTAGGTGTACCGGGGCATTTTTGAGCTATTTTATTTGAATTTTATCATCGAGAAATTAAGAAGATTACCAAATTGGGAATTCAAGCAATTTTCCATCAGTGGCATAAGCTTCCAGAGTTTCTCTCATAAGCTTCATTTCTTATTCACGAATAATCAATTCTATGTTTTCAAATGTTTGGCTCATGTAGGTCCTAGTAACCAATGACAAATCATTCAAGTTACCATAGATATTGTTGAAGTATACAATTGATGTTCAGTAAAGTGTGTCTAAAGTGTCTCCCGTTCTGTTCAAGGAGACCTAAAGCTTAGAGAGATGTTCATTTTAGGGAAACTAAAGCATCTTGTTGCTATGGAGCATTCAATCCATAAAGTATTGGAATTAGTTATTATCGCTAAATGAAATAATTTTGTGTACTGTGAGAATTTAGGTAGCTTAATCGCATATGTAACTTTAGAAGTAAATACAGCAGCGCTTACAACATGTTCATCCTAAAGAAACAACTCATCTTGAAGAGACTACATCTCTGCATAACGAATTCTTGCCATCAACACATGGCCAGAACCTTCATCAAATCGTCCAGTTCTCAAACTCCCCCAGTACCGTCAGCAAACGATCGCTCCAG
Source organism: Anopheles fontenillei (assembly GCA_008817895.1). NCBI lineage: Eukaryota > Metazoa > Arthropoda > Insecta > Diptera > Culicidae > Anopheles > Anopheles fontenillei. The sequence continues at coordinate 19,218 of VTWG01000516.1, forward strand.
CAACCCAATCTACCCAATTCGGTCGGAATCAATTTGACCAGTTCACGAGATCAACCCGCACCACGAACAGGTTGTGGCCGCCGATCACGTCCATATACTCGTTTTGTCCCACAGTTTAACTTCCATTACCAAAAAAAAACCTACACACACACACACTCACAGATCCACGCTTGACAGCGCACCGATCAGCGCAACAATTGCGCGTGGGAGCGCAGGAACAATGCAACCCCACCAGGGGAAAAGCGCGTTTTGGCTCCAATCTCAAAAGCAGACCTCTCCCCCGCCCGAACAATGTGTCTGTCGTACACTTGTCGGCCACCCTCCAAAAAAAAAGAAGAAAGAAGAAGACCCGCTGACAAACCACCATTTACCATTCGTTTCACTTGCGGTCAGCAGCCGTGCGGTGCCGCGTGTGTGTTTGATCCACCTCGATCTACTCCTCGTCCGTGCGGCGGCTGTCATGTGTAATAGAGCGGTGGAGGTGGACGTTGGGAAGTGCTTAGAGGGTTCTCCAATTCTCTCTCTTTTTTTCTGTTGTTGGCCAAAACCCCGAACCTATCTACCTCCCACAATCTAGTTAGGGCAGGGTGGAAAAGGTGGAAAGCAGACAAGCAACAACAGTGGCGCAGTAGTTGGCAAAATTTGACCACCTCTGATTGTCTGTCTCTCTTTCTCTCTCTCTCTCTCTCTCTCTCTCTCTCTCTCTCTTTATCTCATCTCTTCTTCCCAGTGGAGCAACTGGAACCGTCCAGTGTGTTTCGCGGAGCATGTTTCGGAAATTCGACGGAAGGTATAATTAATTTGCCGCTGATGTTAATATTGTCCGATAATTCGGTGCACGGTACGCGGGACACGAGGTGCCCGCGTGCTGCTGCCTAGACCCCCCCCTTCCCCGAAACACCCAATCGGCTACGGCCATTTACGTTTGTAATTCGCAATGTTTCGTGTGTGTGTGTGTGTGTTTGATTTTTTGCCACACAGGTGGAAATGTGAAGCCGCTTCTCTGGTTCGTTGCCTTCGCCAGACGCGGTGCGCCAGACACGCTGGAACCGGGCACTCTGCATCGCGGACCGCACACCGGAAGTCGCGAAAAGACGACCGGTTTTTCGTTTTGTGTGATCGTGTTCCGCTATGTTGCGCCCTCCCGCACAGTGTCCCCCTGCCCTTCCTTTTTCTAAGCTTACGATCTTGTGGGAGTTCTTGCGCCGGTTCCCGCGCGGTCCCATTTGCCAATGCGATTGCGTGCGATCTTGCGCGCGGTGTACTGCTGTGGCAATTTTGCGTGTTTTTTTTTCTCTCTATTTCCTCTCTCGCACACACACACACCTTTATGCGGCATGGAGGTTTGCAATTGTTTGCGATTTTTTTGCTGTATTCACTGGTTTCCTCTCCCCGTTTGGGCCATTTTGCGAATTCATTGCCAAAATGATTGAAGACAAGCCTAACTAAACCCCAGTCCTATCCTGCATGCGGAACAACAACAGCGGAACGGGAGCTCATCTCATCGCTCCGCCACCACCACCACCACCACCCACCAGGGGCCAGGCAAAAAGGCCGCGGCAACTGGCCCGTCATTAATGCCGGCGGATGCTCCCGCGTGGCAAAAATTGCAAAATTGTTACCGTTGTGCCAAGCCTACTCTACTGACTCTGGACCGGAAGTGGTCACGTAAACGTGCAGGTTTCGAGCTAGCTAGCCCTGCCCGCCTGCCGCTAATCACCATGACCGGCGACTACACGGACAAAGGGTTTTGGGCAGCGAATTTGGCCGAAAAACTAGAATACTGTAGCGTTTGGTGGACTAACTGTGGCGCGCCTTTTGTTGTTGTTGCTTCCTCTGTCGCAAAAATTATTTTTCGCAAAGCTTCTCATTACGCTTACCATTCTTCGATGATATATGTTGTTAAAATTGCAAAACAAAAATAATAACGGAATATTATTTATAGCAACGTTTTAGACAGTTGGATGGCTCGTTTTTGTGTGGATAATGATGGAAATTAAATGTATAAATGATGGTAATATTCCATTACAAATTGCTGTCAAACAAATACAATCCAAAAAGGGCATGATCGAAGCGCACTTCAATATGTAATTTTTAGAAAATTGCTTGAGTAATGTCACATTTTTTGGTCACACAACTTAACCAACTGGAAGTAAATCTACGCATCTTGTCTGCCTTTTTTTATATTATAATAATTCTGCTACTTAATGTACAAACTTTAGGTGAATTGGTTAGCAAAAATGACACACCAAACCAAACTACCACACTACAAAAGCATCCATCAACTTCAGGTTGCTGTCTTCCACCGTTTTTGCTGCACCCGTCCCCCGTGCTCCCTTTTTCAATACTAATCTTCTTCTTTTCGATTTCTTTTTTTGTTGCTTTTGTTGCAAACCCATCATTCCCTTTTTCCTTTGTTTCCGCCGTTTTGTCAAAATCCGCAACATTGCGATTTTTGTGCTGCTGTTGCTGCTGCTGTGTGGTGTTGTTTGAATGTTTCCAAAAGCGAAGAAACACATCAAGATCAAAGCGGGGAGCTGTCGCGGTGCTTTGCGGTGCTGCTTTGCGGTTCTTCCCTGTGCGGAGCGGTGATCTTGCGTGCCGACGGTTGCCTTCCTTCCGTGTGGACATGGGAGCAACCGCCACTACTGTTTGCCATTGTTTTCACACTTGAGTCGGTTTTCGCGAGTGCGCCCAGCACCCGCAGCTGGCAGTTGCAGCTTTCCCACTCGATCACGCCGTCATTAGCGCTGTGGCCCGGGAGAAACAATCCACTAAATGACACCAAAAAAAAAAAAAAAAAGTCAAGATGGCCCAAGCCGTAACGCCCACGACCGTGACGACCGTAGTGCACTCGGTTCCAAAATCTGAACACTTCTAGCCAGCACATAATGAAGCGTAATTGAATGCGCAAACAGAAGGAGAGAGGGAGAGAGAAGAATACAACAGCACACTCGCGAAGCTCGTTTAAATTCGCCAAAAACCCGGTAGGATAAATTATCCCTTCATCAGTCTGTCGGGTTTTGTTTTGCTATTTGGCAAACCGTTTTTTCCCCTTTTTTGCACCGTCTTCCTATGTAGTTCTTACTTTTATTTAGTTCAAATTGAGCTTGCTTCCCCCATCGCGCTTTAGCAGGGCAAAAATGCGCAAACGTTTCCTATTTCGTGTTTTATTTACCCATCCTAGGCGCACGTTTGCAATCGTCCCACCATTCTTACGTTTTGTGACATTTTTTTTTTAAGTGAGCAATAAGACCTCGCAAAATTAAATCCCAATTTATGGATATCGAACCAAAACCAACAAAACCGCACGCTCTACTCCCCGAATCGAACGCGTTTTTAGTTGACGTTTGCAGTAAAAAAAGCTGCCTGGCTGCTGTTTTTTGGCCCCACTTCCTACTCTTACCGGAAGTCGCACGATAAAAGAGAACGCACGAGAGAGAGAGAGAGGGAGAAGAAAAACCGCATCGATATGTCACTTTGGCGCTGCGCTCTACTGGGGTTTCGGTGTTGGTCGCAATTATGTCGCAAGCAAGTGTGCGTATGACAAATGGAAATTGATCCCACTGCAGACAAAACTTCTTACCGCCCTTCTTGTTGTTCGGCGGGCAAGTGCCTAAGGTTGCACACACTTTTTAACCGATCGCGTTTGTCTGGACGGTGCTATTTTAAGTTGTACGTTGTTGTTTTTTTGGTTGTTGGCGTAACTTTATTTCGTCTGCAAAGCACAACATACGACGAAAGGGAGCGGCGGGTGGTGGTCGAAGCTGTGTTTGGCACCCGAACTAGTACGGCAAGGTTATCGTGCCCATGAATCAATCTGACCAGGGGACGGGGGGGGGGCTAAGCAGAGGGGCAATGTAGAGCGAGGAAGAAGTTGCTGAACTGTCGTTTGTGCTTTTTTCCGCACCCTCCCTTTGGGTCGAAATCTGAATGAAAAGTGTCGCGTCAATTGAATTGATTTACGTCGATCGTACGCACGGTGGCGGCGATCGATGGTAGAACGTTTTTGTGGATACACATTGGCAGTTGCTGTTGTTTTTTTTGGCATCAGGCAAGAAACTTCGAGTACTTTTCTGTCGGCATCAAATTACAGCTTAAACTGGTGGAGGAAAAATTAATCATACAGAAAAAAACATTCCCTGATAGGTTTCGGAAGTAATGAATGGTTCAATAATATAATAAAAACATTAAAAAAAACAACCCCAATCAAATAGAACAGTAAGTTGAGAAGAAACATAAAAGATGTATATTACATCTAGGGAACTGATCCAGCTCCTACTGTACTCAATTAAACAGTCACCTCTCTCAAGCTACGCCGTGGTGTCGTGCTATACGATCGGCAATATGCACCGGAGGATGCGGGTTCGAGCCTTAATGGTATAAGGAATGTAATTGCTGTAAATATAATAATAAAACCTTATTTCAAACAGCCTTTTAAAAAAGCGTTGTAGGTAGATGCTTCTTCCATCAGCAAATTAAAACCATATTACATTGTCCATCCCATCCCCTTGGCGGCGCATAATTAATTGACACCTTACAACTTATGCCGCCGTACAGCTCCTCTATAGCTCTCCTCCTTGCTTGAGGCAATTCTTCCACCATATTTCACCTACTGCTCTGCATCATATACATAGTTTTTTTGTTGCCACAAATTGTATGGCGGTTGCATAATTAAACACACAAGCCAAATCCGCCTGTACAACTCATCAGCGTCACACGAAACGGCCTCCTCCCGCGCGGCTGGAGCACGCTCGCATAATCCATCCGGGGACGATGGATGGATGAACCCACGAAATCAAAACCTCGCCCCATCCTCCCTTCCTTTCGCTTCAATTTGCTCGATCGTGTTTGTCTTTTTTTTTGCAAATCTGGCAAAAATCTGACCATGCGCTCGCGCGCGCGCGCGCCTCTCTGTGTGTTGCACATTCCACGCGCAATCTTGCGCATGAATTCAACCGATTGAACCGATGCGGCGGGCCCGCGGCAGCAGCAACGCACGCAAAGGAGTGCTGGTGTGCGGTTACATTTAATTACTTATGCAGAAGCACCCCCTCCTCTCTCTCTATCGCTCTTGCGCTCGTTCGCACCACAGCCAGTGCCTTCTTGACCGGCGCGAAACACTTTGATGAAGGCCCGGTGTTGCTGATCCGAAATGGTGATGACGGCAGAGTGCATCTGCATCTCGTGCGTGATCGAGTGGATCGCCCGCTTGCGCAAAAATACTCAACACTGCCCGTGCGTGTATGTGTGTGAGTGTGTGTGTCCGTTTTGCTGCCGTTTTTGATCATGTGCGCGATCGTTTGCAATCCCCCCCGGGTGTGATGTGCGAAACAAGATTGCACCGAATCGAATTACCAGACGCTTGCACACGCATGCGGTGGACTGGCGTGAATCAATCTCGAGTATTGTCTTGCGCCTGCCCGTCTGCGGAAGGTCACAATCGGTGCACAATCTAGCGGCAGCAGAACCTTCTCCCGCGACACTAAAGAACGGTGGGGGAGAAGGAGCTCCCCCTTCCCAACCCAATATTGTACTCACTCCAAATGGACAGTTTGTCAAACTGCCAATTTGTCACTAATTGCGCGCAACCAGCGGGACAGGGCGAGCGAGCGCGCGACCACGCGTACGCAATTTTTACCAATAACTGCGCCATTTTTTTGGTTTTGCACACTTGGTGCTCTTAATTTTTATGTTTTCTCTATGCCCCCCCAACAAAAAGCCAACTTTTCCGCGTAGGTGCGTAGGTTTCATTGAGAGAATTGTTCGTTGCGTGAAATGTTCGGATGCCGCCGCGTGAGATGACGCACGTTGCATAAGCGAAAGACCGTTTTGCCTGCCAACGTCAAAACCTGGCGTCCATCGGGCGTCACGTGAACGTCGGCAGCGTTGTACGGAAAGGAAGGAAAGGTTACCGCCATCCGCTTTCGCCAACGGTTGGCAGGACTCAAGCGCGTTCTCGAAGCGGTGTGGCCACCACACCGGCCACTTCGGTCGGCTGCTCGGCGCTACAATCGCGTTGATTGGTGCTTTATTGCCGCGCGCGAGTCAATATTTGTTCTAACAACAGTGCCCATTTAGTGGCAAGTAGGGTTGTTGGCGCGCCCTAACCGTCCTGAAGGACCGAGGAGAAGCTAGTTTTGTGTCTTTCGGCTGGGAGCAGATATAAAGTCATCACGTGCGTACGCCGAGTGCTGTTGTTGGCCAAACCGTGTGCCCCGGTTCTACTAGACCGATGCTCTACACGCCACGGCGGGCCGGCCGGTAGAGTTTAAATTTCTGTCCATTTTCCTCTGCGCGAGCTGCGCGTTGATGGACCGATCTTTAACTGAAACTGTCGTCTAGCCGACCGTTCCCTTCCCAGCTTTACTCCTCCCTCGGATCTGTCTAGGTGGGAAAACAGACCCCAACCCAGCACCAGAGGGATCCGCACATACGAAGCACACACACACACACACACACACCAAAGAACCTCCTCGCAGACGCACTTTTGGTTCATAAATCACAAAAATAGACAGCCATCCATCTCCAACGTTCCATCCGGCTAGAGCCGCCCCGGGAGAAGGGAGATTAGGGAAAAGGAGAGGTTTGTCTGAAGGTATACCAGCGGCACCAAACACACACACACACCCGCAATTTTCCCTGCCATTTTGTTGGTCTTGTTGTGCTGTTGTGGTGTGCTGTCTTCCCTCGCTGCAGACACACGGATGCCGCGCCAAATGGTGCATAATTGGTTTTATTTTTGTTCTTAAAAAGACCAAATACCCCTCGAACCCCCCGAAGGAGCTGCCGCCGGGTTCCCTTTGCAAACACCGGGCACAGTGTGAACCAAAGCCCCGCATGATCGTTGCCGGGGTTTTGGACGGGAAAGCCTGATCGATGGCGAGTCCGGACAAAGTAAGCGTTGCCGAAAGAAGGAAGAGGAAGAAGGTTAAGGAACTCGCACACGCTACACAGACCGGTGGCCCGGAAGAGCCACCCTCAAGTGGGTCCCCCCACAACTGATGCAATTTATGCATTACTTCCAACAGCTCGGCGCTCCCGAAGGTGTCGCCGCCGGTGTCTGGCGGCCCAGTGGTGTCGTTTGCTTGATGGAAAACCTTCGATCATTGGCTGGGGTGAACCGAAATAGATTTCTCTGATCTCTTGGCTCGCTCCCTGCGCTTATCCGTAGCACGATGAGATGAATGACTACGGCACATCGCCTTGAACTGCTGCCAAAGTGGGATTCTGCGGCAGACGCGCGAATGTCGCCAATTTGGTCGAACGTACACAAACGCACACACTCTTTTATTGTCTGGAAGATGGGCGACGGTAGCCGACAGTGGGACACTATTGGACGTAATTCGTCCCCAGTGCCAATGACATCCCACACAAGCTAAGTACGCCAAATTCATTCATCGTTTAATAAACCGGTACGTTACAGTGCTTACAGGGTTTTCCAGGGGTTCTCATAGTTGTGGGACACTTCCTTAACTCTTTCTTATGGGACGTGAACTTCATATGATGGAAATTGGACTCTGGCACGCGATCGTTGGCATGGCACCCTTTTTGGACATACTTTTTGGAAATTCCTATGGGATTTGTCCAACAAATGTGCTATAGAGTCCAATTCCCATTACATTAAGCTAATTTCACGGAAGAAAATCGCAATAAAGTGTCCCACAACTATGCGAACACCTGGAAAACCCTGTATAGATCTAGTACGTCGCGTTGGCGATTAATGCTGAAGGAAATGTCAACTTCCCCTGGGACTGAGAGCGTTTAGAGACACAGCACGACAAGCGTGTCGGCAGCGAGAGAGTGTGCAGTCTCTAAAGCCCAGAGACCGGGAACGCGGCGAGCTGAGCGGATGCTGTATTTCGACATCGGAACAAGATCGTGGCGTACATTTTGTTGTTGTTCTCAGTTGATGGTTGTTAAAGCACCTTCCTTCCACTGCTTCCCCCCCCCCTTCCACTACTAACGGAGCAGCGTACGAGGGATGGGTGGCATCAGATCAGTATGGCTTTCAATCATTCTGCCTAGAGGCCGAAGGGAACGTGAGTACGGAGCGACACCGGGTGGCAAGATGAAATCGATATCCGTCCCATACAAAATGCATTCTACACACACACACACACAAACACACAAGGTGCTGGTTGTCGGTCTTTTTTGTCATATATGTGTCTTCCCCCTTCTTCCCTGGCACAGTGCAGTGGTGGCGCTAGAGGAATGGTTCCTCTTTGCTTTCACGCTTGTTTTGCCGGGCAACAAATAGGCTAAACGAGACCGGGGGGGGGGGGGGGGGGGGAGGAAAA
>VTWG01000516.1:27524-47539 GCA_008817895.1 Anopheles fontenillei
GGGGGGGGGGGAGGGAGAGAAAAACAAGCGTGAAGCTTTAAAACGCGTGAACGCGAACGCAAAAGATGGGACCCACCTGTCCTTTGCCTCGTGTGTTTGTGGGTTCTATTTTAAGCTGCTTGAGGTGTGCAGTTGGCAAAGTTCTGGGATCACTGCGATATGTGGCGTAGATGGGCGCGCGTGCAACATTGTAACGGGCGTCCGCTCAAAGAATGTGATATAGCGAACGAGAGCAGTAAAAGAGGGGGAATGCAAATGGAGCTGCATTTTGAATGATTGCAACCGTATGCCGCGCATTCCGCCTGGTGCCCTATCATACGCCCTCTGTCGATGCTTTCGCGCGATCCGATCACAGCAAGCGGCACCATTACATACTTTTAGGCGTTTTGTTCATAGCGTGTGCTGTGTTAATGTGCTTCTTGTTAATAAATGAAATAGAGGAAATAGCTTAACACTACTACACTCGTGACGATATCAATCTAAAATGACTCAACCAATGATTCATTCTATTCAATTGTGGGTTTAAATTTGCTCAAAAAGCGTGTAAAAAATAAATACGTTGCTCGCCAAATATGCCATTTCGGTTCGTCACTTGTCACTAGCGCTCTGTCTCGCTCTTCTTCATGGCATACACTCTTGTCCTCTCCACCCCACTCCACACAACCCGGCGGTCTGGCTCAGCGGGATCACCGCCAAGTGCTTTGAGCCGGCTGCCGACACATCCCACACATAGAACTGGATGGATGGACGGAGCCGGCTAGCGAAGGTTTTTAATGCTGCGCGCATCCGAATTCGAGCGAAAGTATGACCACTGTCCGCACCCCTTTCCCTTTCGCCCACCGCTCCGGGGAGCTTCTTTAGTCTGCCCGTGGCTCTTTTTTTTTCGATCAGCAACTCGGGCGAAAAAACAAAAACCAACGAAAATGTGGCCGCGTTCCGCGTGCACCGAAGCGTGATCGGTCCGTGGTTCCTGGCGGCGTGTCGGCGGCGGCAGTGGCCAAATAAACAAATCATTGTTTGCAAATCGGCACATTCGCACACACACACACACGAGAAGGCACGGCCAGCTTGGAGCGATGAAGAGGGTGGGTGCCCTTGCGCCCGAACGCCGAACGCCGAGATTGATCGATTTCAATCTATATTCATTTCCAGTTTCGGTATTTTTATTATGCTTGCAGTTTTATTTTATTACACTTCTTCCGTTGCACGAGCGTTTATTTATAAGATGATGGCTCCCCTGTTTATTCTTCGCCGTGCTGGATCTTTACGTGTGGTGTGTGCATGCGGTGCCTTTTTTCCCTCCCCCCTTTCTTCGCGCTCTTGTTTTTCGATCAGAGGGCTTTGTTTCATTTGTTTATACCGTGTCGGCCGAAACCGAACGAACCCAAATGGGCTGGTGTTGTGGTTCGTCGCGCATTGATCGTGCCAGAATTTTGATTCGTGTCCGCCGTGTGGCCGATTGCCGAAAATGTTGATAATACTTTTCTGAAGCACATCCAATTTCATCCCAATCGAACTACCAGAGCAATCCAGGGATGGTGACACGGGGGTGACAAAGCCTGGCAGTGCGGTAAGGTCTGTCAAACGCATGCGTTTCGTTTCATTTGTGCCGCCACATTGTCACGCATTTGCAATGCACACACACACACACACACACGATCGCGGAGCTCGATTCCGCGACGCACGCGGTTATTGTTCGACGCGGATCAGCGCTTCGCGGTCTGGATTTTATAATACGCCTTTCAGCAGCCTTGCCATCCCAGCACACCCCGACTGCACACCAATGTTGCAGTGCACGGTAGCAGTGCACTTTTTTGCACACAAAACGTGTCAAAAGATCGATGCGGTGTTTATGCAATTGCACGAACCATTGGAGGTCCTGTTGGGAGGAGGAGGAGGCAGGAAGGGGATCGTTTCTTGCGCGATGGAACTTTTCAACGATTTTTGGGTGGATTTCATCGGTACTCATTTTTACTGCATTTTACACTAGCGGGATACATGTAGGGTGAAGCATTCCGCAGCTAAGTAAACAACGCTCCCAACGTAAATGAGTTTCCAAGTGTGCGCGTATGGCTTCTGCACGGCATATGGTGGGACAGATACCATTTACACCCACATGCAAGCATGTGTAACAGTCGCAAGAACTGAAAACGCCGACTAGAACGCTTTTTGGAACTGTTTTTGGTTGCGATGGTTAAGAATCTTCCAAGAGTTGATAAGGAATGAGAAATTGAAATTAGCTTCAATCAGAAATTAGGTTCGTTGGTAAGCAATTTAATCGTGTCGTTTCTTTTTAAATCAAGCTAAACAATCACAGCTAAGGCCGGTTCCGTGGTACAGTCATCAACTCGTACGACTTAACAATATGCCGGCATGGGTTATCAAGCCCCGAATAGACCGTGCCACCATAAAGTAGGACTTACTATCCTACTATGGTAACAATAAGTCACAAGAAAACCAAGCCCACAAGTGGTTACAGGCAGGCCTTGACGGTTGTTGAGCTGAAGAATAAGAAGAAGAAGAAGAAAAACAATCACAGCAACTCCATTAATGTGGCAATAGCAAAGAACATAACGTTAATGAGAATATTTTCCCCATAGAAAAGTCATCCAAATTTCGATATAAATATCTTTGTTGATTGTTCTGCCCATCTATCGATCACGAGAGTTCTAGGGCTTTGGAGAGGTCGTTGTGTTCAAGTCATTCATCGGTGAGACTCATTTGTTTGGGTAATTTTTAGGTATTTTTACTCAACTTTCATTTTACAGACAATTTAAAAGTGTAACTATCGATTTGTTTTGCCAAATCTCCAGTAACTCGTGCTGCAACTGGAGCGAGTTGATGGTATGCGTAGGTATCTTCGCAAAATAATGTAACGCAATTTAATTTTATAATCGTCGTTATGACAAATATTCACAATGAAATTCATGAAGGCTGCACAAAATATGTAAGTAAGACATCAAGCCTTACCCGAAGTGGGTACAGGTGCAAAATAAACCTGAAGAGGTGTGAAATATTTGGACAAGCGTGAAACAACGGAAACCAAAAAAAAAACAAAGAAACTCAGGTAAAGCAATCTGACCGCAATTTCTTATACGAGCAAGAAGATTGGATGGAATTGCATTTATATCTAAATTGAAGATTCCAACAGCGAACATAGCATTGTTTATGTTGCAATCTCATCTGGGCAATCCTCCTGCACCCGCACGACTTGTTAGAGCAAGGTCCGACAGGTTTGAGGCATTGAATTCTCAACCCGTCTGCTCATTAGCACCACCAGCAGTGCAGATTACAGCTTCTGCTTTTGTTCAGATACGAGTCGAGAAAATGAACTTCAAATCTAAGCTTGTCTATACAAAAAATAAGCAAAAAAATCATTCGAATCGGGATGACACGGCTACGCAACAATAGAATAACGCCTGGTTTATGGCTTTATGATATCGAAAACAAGTTTGCCTTAACACCATCAGATCCCGCTAATGATGGAAAGCTGATGCATCGAACCCATCGAACCAAAGTTAATTCCATACAATTTTAACATTTTGAAGACTGTGCAGTGTTTACATAGATAGCTTACAGTTTTCTCGCCTCATTTCTTTCGCAATCAAAATGTACCACCAATCGGTTGCGTCAAAAGGTTCCGTGCGTTTTTTTATTGTACGACGATGTTCAACTAGATTCGAATGGTTCAATCAGTGTTGTTTGCAGAGGTTTTGCGAGGGATGTTTCGTACCTCATGCTGCTGCTGCTGCTTCTGCTGCTGCTGTTGCTGCTCCTGTATGCCGGTGTATCATTTGCGTGAGGCTATCTTTGCGCACGAATCGTGCCATCCTTATCCTGACAACTGGCCCGCAACCGCGTTCAGGCAGGGGAAGAAATCGGCAGCGGACTGCATCAGCACCACGACGACAAGGACCGTGACGGTTTCGATCAGTTGGCGGAACATCTTGCTGGGTTGCGCTACACAAGTTCTGTGACTTTGGTACGGTCCGGGGATTGGTGTTTTATATCCGTTGTGCCATTACACTGCGCGATATCACCGACCTAGTTGCAACCGGGCTCGTGGCGTGGCGGCCATGGGACATTACCGCAAAAAAACGATACAATCCGTTTTGTTGACACAAGTGGCGCTTTCAGCAAGCGAGCAGCGATCCACATTTCTGTTCCACCGAATTCGCGCGTGCTGACGAAGGCTGCCAGCCATGGCAAACACAACTGCGAACTGCCAGTAGCGATGGGTTCGCTCCAGCGCGGCACCCATCGTTCCGGACCGGTTCCGGCATGGTTGGTTCCGATTCCATCTCCACTACCGGGGAGTATAACCATCATTTCGGATGAAATCCTTTGTTCAAGCCACAATATGCCCAAAATGCTAACACACTTCGTTTCTTTCCATCGCTTCGCGTTAATAAACTGCCAGCCATAACTGTACCACCGGTTGGTTTCGTCAAAAGGTTCCGTGCGTTTTTTTTATTCCCGTACAAAGTTCAATTCGAATCCTGAATGGTTCAATCAGTGTGTGTGTGTGTGTGTATGTGAATGCGTAGGACGCTAGCGTGGCTGCCGCGGTGCTGCTATTGGCCGGAGCATCAGCGCGGGAGATTATCCTTGCAGAAACGTGCCATAATTATCCTGAACTCGGTCCCACTACCGGTCCCGCAACCGGTCCCGCTACCGGTCCTGCTACCGGTCCCGCTGCTGGTACGACTGCGTTCAAGCAAGGGAAGAAATCCGCTGCAGACTGCATCAGCACCACGACGACGAGAAGCGTGATGAAATTGAACAGCTTACGGAACATCTTGATGCGATGCTTGTGCCTTTCTTAATTCTATACCGTTCGGAAGATCCTGTTTTATACCCAGTTTTACACTTTCTCGATCTCTCTTTCGTTAGTTGTTCTTCTTTCTCTTCCGTTCCCAAATGTTATACCTCCCTTTGTGGACACAGGTGCAATCAGTGGCTAATTTGCATCGCGAGTAAGCAATGTGTGAAATTGATTTCTTGGAACAACTTCCAATTCGCGCAGTGCCAAAAAATTCCTGAGAATGCTTGAACAAGTGATGCAGCAGAAGCTCACGACCTGTTCAACCACCAAATCCGAAGGATGCTACTAGCTACGCCATATGCCATTTCATCGGATTTACTCCGTGGTAAACCGACGGTATGTCTAGTGCTTCAGATCCATTCCAATAGCATTGCAGTTATCGTTCAGATGTTCCGATGCGCAGACGCTTCCAATATCGTTCGTAAGTTTCGCATCGTACAGACACTACAACCATTGAACTCGTACTCGTTTTGCAAACGGATCGGGTCCGTAGTACAGCCGTCATGTCATACCAGTTTAAAAAAAATGCCTTTCATAAGCTCGTAAGGTATGACGGAACATCTTACTACATGTGTGCAGCAATGTGTGCAATCAGTCACGGAAAGCCAACATTCATGGGCTAGTGTCTTAGGCAGGCCCCTAAACCAACCATGATTGTTGCATCAAATAACAAAAAGAAGGAAGGGAAAAAGAACATGCACTTTTGGCAATTCACGTAGTTTGAACGGGACAGTTCCGCTAATCCAAAAAACGAACGGCAGATCAGCTTATTTAAACCCAAAATAATATACAGACTGGTTCATTAGATCGTAACCCTATCTGAGCCAAAGCCCGATTCCTTTGGATAGGAGAAACCGCATCGTTCCGGGCTCGGAGATTGGAACGTGCTGGAACCGAATGTTTGTATGGCGCTCCCGTATGGCTTCGGCTAGGTTCGGCTGTTTTTTTGGTTGCGTCGTCTGCACTCGCTTTCATTGCGTACAGCTTAGCGATTGGTACGAAACCAATTGCCGCACAGTCAGTTTACTTTCGCACGCGCAATATGCTACAGTGAGCGAAGTGAACTCCGAGCGATCTCGAATGTTTGTTTGTTAAAAGAGCAATAAGCCATCGAAAACAGTTGCACAAATAAAGATATTGCCACGCAGTGACCAAGTCTGGTAGTGCAAGTTCTAGAACGCTCCATGGGATGGGACGGAACAAGAACTGACTGTGGGTGGGAAAGAGCAGTTTTCACGGACATTATTAAAAGTGCATTGTAAATAAATATTACATCGATTCTTTCTTTCTTTTTTTCCTTCCGTTTTCCACCGGTCAGGTACCCGGCCAGCGATCCACTTCATCACACCGAACGTGACGCGCGTCGAGGGCAAGCGGGTGCGGCTGGTATGCAAGGTCGGTGGTCAGCCACCGCCGAAGGTGGCCTGGTTCAAAGACAAGCGGCTGATCAACCGGAACGCCACCAAGTACGCCCAAGTGCATCTGAAGTGAGTGTTCAACATGGCCGCATCCCACGATCATTTCAATACGATCTCATTATCAACCCCACAATCCTGTCCCACCAATAATCCCTCTCTCTCTCTCTCTATCTTTCCCTTTTCGCAGGAAACGGTCCGAGCTGATCATCTTCAACACCAGCACGACGGATTCTGGAGAGTACGAGTGTCGGGCCAAAAATAGATATAACAATTCGTCCGTCTTCAACTCGACGCACGTTAAAATTACCTTACCAAGTAAGTGTGCGAGCAGCCGGAGGGATTTGCGTCCGGCTCCGCCAGCACCTTTACACTTTTCCACCTTTCGGCGATGCCCTTTTGGGTTTAGCGATCGTCATTTACGGGTGATTTTATTGCTTTCCCTTTCTTTCTGTCTGCGTTGCAGAAGCGACCATTCCTGCGGTCTACTCGCGGTCCTGCGCCGACAGCCATCGGGACGACTTCTGCCACAACGGCGGCACGTGCTTCAACATCGACAGCATCGGGGAGCTGGCTTGCTAGTAAATATACAACCACCCTTGATAGATTTCGCAACCTATTCGTCTGCTATCGAACGATCGATCGATCAGGGAAGGGTTTCTCAACCCAGCGGGACGACAGTTCCGGTGCACTTTCCTGACGCTTTGTGTTGCCCCAACCAAATCCACTAGCCGGCATCGCGAAATAAATGGTTAAAAATCTTAAAAAAAAAAACTACCATTATCCTTCAAACGTGCTCGGCAATGGCATTCATTTGTTTGATTGTTAATTTTAGCTACTGGTCCTGTCGTTGTGGGGATTGCATTACCACCCAACGTATAAACATTATTTCCAATCAGATAAATTAATTACTCCTATTAGATCATTATTTTTCCAAAATACAAATTAACAAAAATTTTTGGTTTTAATATTTAAACACAACTCAAAAGTAGTGTAAGACAAACAAATACACAGAACACACAAAGCTTGTTGCAGGATAGTTCAATTTAAATTGTCATTTTTAGCAATAATCCGTAAAATACGTAACGCAAACATAAAAAAAAAGAAATGAAAGTGACTTTGTTCTTTTATCTCTTCCAAGCGGTTATGGACACAAGCAAGATATGATCGATTGTCGAATTTCGAGCGTTACGTATTTTATGGACGAACCGTACAATAAATTGATATAATTCCTATGAATGGATTGCGAATCGAAAAAACCATGTGAAATAGTTACTAACGTTTTTATACAACACACACTAATGTTCTCTCTTTTTTTCTTTCTCCCTTTTTAATCTCTATTTGTCTCTTTCTCTCTCTCTCTCTTCTCTTTTTTCTCTCTTTCTCTCTTCCTTTATCTTTTTTTCTCTCTCTCTCTCTTTCCCTTTTTCTATACCTTTCTCTCTCTCTTTATATCTCTCTCTCTCTATACCCCAGCTGTCCGAAAGGATTTTCCGGTTTTCGGTGCGAAAACAAGGACAGCGAGTTTCATCCGGTCTCTTCGAACAAGCAGCAGGACTGTACATCACAGCGATACGCAGGTTATTATTGCTAAATAAGGCTTTATAACATCAGCAAACAAAACCACACACTCACACACCCACCCACACACACCAACCCCCCCGATTGCAAACGAACGAACAGAAATGAAAAACAAAAAAAAAAAAAAAAAAACAAAAACCTCCCTCGAATCAGCGGTCACGGTGCGCGGTTCGGCATCTGGAGTAGCGATCGGGTGTTTAGGTAAACGGTCCGCCACACCAGCAGGCTGTCTGTCCCGCTCCGCAGAAAGAACGCAGGAAGCAAACCGCCCGGACCCCACGACGACGACGACGCACGACGAATGCCGCGGACCGTTGAGAGCCGTTTTAGTGCCGGACATTGTTGCTCTCGTTTGTTGGGGATGAAGGCCATGGGGGGGGGGGGAAGTAATTAGTCAGCGAAAAAACCAAAAATTAACACTAGTAGAAAATCGTCCTAGCCCTAGGGTAAACAAACACAAAATCACACACAAACGCTGTGGTATTACATTTGAAATGCCAACTAAAGCGACGTACCAACGGACGGACGTTGTGTTGAGAAAGCGATAGGAAGCAGCGGGAAGAACGGATTGGTTATGGAAGTAGCTAAAGTGACTTATTTTCCAGTTCCACTAGCCGGTTCCCTTCTTTTGCTCTCTTTCTCTCTTTATCGCTCTCCACCATAGACGTTTGGTAGTTGGTTTTGTAAATACCAGCCTGTAAAGCAAAGGGAGTACGCAATCGTAGCAAAAGCTGAAACCGTGCGCAACGTTCTAACAAAACAATTTTGACCCAATGGCAAAGCAAGCCGGATTAGGAACATGAAAAAGGAATTAACAAGGAATATCCAAGATAGCTAGCCTGTTCTTGTATAGTACACTGGTGCACATGGGACAAAACAGGATAAAAAGATAGGCTAAAACAAAGCGTAAAACACGACAAGTATAAAACAGCGGCAGCGAACGGAAAAGCTGACGGTGACGGTGTGCGCTGTGTGGAAAAGGAAAAGGGGGTGGGAAAAAAGTTGATAGTACAAATTTGTGTATAATGTATAAAGTGAAACCTATTTATTGTTTTATGTGTACGTAAGCATACTACTCTCCCGTTAGCTCCGAGGGGCAAGGTGAACACAGAGTGGAGGTGAACATTTTGCAAAACCGGACAAGGAAGTAATAGTAAACCGAATCATAGGTTTAATATAAACGATAGTAAAAAAAAGGGGGAAAAAGAATACAGCACTCCGAGTACAGAGTGTTGCAGACGGCAGACGGAATAAAAGCAAAGCAAGATAACAAAATAAAAGAAACATAAAAAAAAAATACAAAGAAAACCAGCAAATCAAAGCAAAGCATACTTCAATGGGTTCTGAACAAAACAACACGAAGGAAATCAAACAACGGCACAAGGAACACCGTGTAACGCAACCGAATCAATCAAAGTAAAACATTCCAACGCACCCCCGGATCATCTGTTGCACTAGAAGAAGCGGCCGGAAAGAAGGATGGAGGAAAAGCTTTTTTTGTGGAAATTTGAACGAGAGAAAATTACCTATAAGCAGAACAAACAAAGCTCTAAACAATGTTCTTTGTGGATTTATGTGGAGACATCGTGTAAATTGGTGTTGGTCTTCTTTTTTTGTTTCTACTATTGTTATGGCACAATATGACATTGAAAAACGGTACAAGGAATCTAACCCAATGCAGAAAGGTGTTGGATTTTTATCTTTCTTCTACACTTTCCCTAACGAACGAGCTTTCAAACCTTTCAGTAATGATTTAACTGTCATTCTACCACAACAGCTAAACGAGCAGTATATAAATTAACCCTGACAATGGTACCGTAAATACTTTTTCCCCGGTTTTATATCATCACACTTTGAACGTGTTAATCAATCAGCATGCAAAAAACTATTCCATGACATTCATTAGGTTTTTGGGATTCTAGATAAATGGTTTTGGAGAGTGGGTCGACATTTGTGTATGTATAGCGCTAAGCCACATCGCCTTGCAAACTAAACCATACAGCTTCATAAGAAGTTTCAATACAAAGCTCCTATTCAGCACTGATACCCAAGCAACAAAATCAACATGTTTTTTCGCATGGCCAACTTTGATGGACAGAACGACAATGGATGCTGATTTTGCTCCCTGGGTTATTTGACATGAAACGTAAAGATGCGTAACAGTATATCTGTCTCTCTCTCTTTCTTTCACACAAAGTACACATTTTTTCTCTCTCCTTTTTTCTTACACACTCTCTCTCTCTCTCTCTTCCCTATCCATCGCTTGTGAGCCTGTTGGTTAAGGTGTTGGGTAGTTTCTCGCTTTTTCCTTAGTTATTGTCGCAACCATCCCACTGCGTAGCTCTTTTCTCACATTCAAACGTCAAAGTTCGCCCGTTACTGGAGATGTGCGGAGAGGTTTATTAAGCACCGGTTCTCAAATGTTACCAATGCTTGTGTCCCCGTCGTCTGGCGCATCCACTCAATTGTCAAAGCAAATCGAAGAGCACTAAATATTTGTATTGGAAAACCAGCAACACAATTGTACATGTTGAACATGCTATTCATTGTTCATTGCTCTTAATGTAAATAATGAAAATAGAAGCGTTAGATAGTAGATAGTTAGATACTTTTCTTTTCAAAATCTCATAGAAAAAACAATCACAATCATGAGTATTATAGGAGAGGTTAGTTGGCCCAAAAGGATGCTCACGCAGCCAGGCAACGAAGCGCAAAAATCGAGCGACATTGCTAGTCCAGTAATCATGTTCGTGCATATAGGGATGCCCTATCGTGTGGGCCGGGAAAGCTTCCCACTGTGCTAGTGGTAACAGTAGTAATAATAATAATAATAATAATAATAATAATAATAGTAATTAATAGGTACTCAGTAAAATATATTGGAGCGATAGGCAACACTGGAACTGTTATGGGTAGACAAAGAGCGAAAAAAAAATCGCCATCATTGCAGTGAGAGTAACGGTACTACAAATAAAGGCAAGCTAGAACACCGTACATGGAAAGCATGAATTTTTTGTCTAACGTTGTGTGTGAGTGTGCGTGGGAAAAAAAAGACGGACTGCAATGAATCTGCATTCTGTTCCCAATCGTACGCTCGCCTTAGTTTAGAGCCTGCCCGAACTTAAAGACTGCTCACAAACGCAAACCAGCACAGCGACAATCGAGCGACGAACATAAGACTGATGATGCAAAGCAAGCATAAACAAACACAAAAACGAACGCAAGCAATCAAACCACCCATGTTTGAGCTTTGTTTTGGGGTGCTGCTCCAAAATGCTCCAAAAAAGGCAACTGATTGCCACCATACCATCCTCGATCACCAAAGGTGAGCGCCTTCTAGACGTTTCTGTACCTACTTTACTACCTAATGGTGTGTCTTGTTTTGCTAAACTCTGTTTCCATCCTATTTTTAACACAATTTTAACACTATAAAATAACTCGCTTGTGTAGATGTATGTATATAACTAACATAAACAACATTATGTACTTCGTCTGATTCTAACACCAACACATTAACAAAGGACAAAGGAAATATAACAGTAAGAAGATAATTTTGTTTGTATTTGAGTTTTCCATTGGTTAAGACAAAATTACAATGCTCGTTTGAAAATGGCAAGAAAAGATAAAAATGAAATGGTTTGAATAAATTCAATAAATAAAAGACATTGCTAGGAGCAAAACATGAAACGATAGAAATATTAGAAATAATTAGGCATAGAACAACTTAAAATTGCAATAACAATACAAATATTTCATGGAACACAAGAACAAGCAACTGAATGTAGACAAAAAAAAGACACAAAACCAAAGAAAACAAAGAAAACACAGATCAGATAGGGGAGCTGTTGAAATGTCAAAGCAGGACGAATGAACCAAACATAAAAAAAATTGATAGCTGTAACTTTTAGCTAGAAAATGGTCACACTGTCGAGAGTCGAGAGCATACAACTTGCTGCAAGGAAACGGCATGCTACCGGCAAGCATGGACTAAACCCCTCCCGTACTAACCCGAACTGCATCAAATGCCTAACTAACGAAGCATCTAAAGTGTCCATTCCTTCTAACCTTCATTGTTTTCCCCCCTCTCTTGAATGTTATCTGTCCTTTTTCTCCTGAAGTGCTGAAGTGTGTTATCACCATTAATATGATCTGTTTTTCCTTTTGTTTCCCCAGGACGCCTGTACACAGAATGTATGGACTTTTTCGTGATGGACTCTCCCGCACCGGCACTGTACGAGTATGAAGATGATGATAATTGATTCATGTGATATGGCACCGCTTCTTCAAACGACGCCAGCTGGAGTTGATTGTCCCGCAGAACAGTCGGCTGCTAGGCGACCGAGCTCCTTCCAAACCCAATACACAGTCACACTCACACATTCACCCACACGTCCACTCACATAATTAGTGCACACAAACACATACAACACAGTTGGCCAGTAATCTACTTATGCCATATTTTACTTATGCCTTATTGCTGACCACTTCGAAGATTCGTCTGTCAGCAATAGAAAACGAGCAAATAGTGCAAACAGCAAAGCGCGCACAAGCACAAACATAGCCAAGTAGCAAAGCATTAATCGGTGTGCTTTCGGTGTGTCAAAATGATAGGGGGGGAAAAGTAACAATAACTACTACATTAATGAAAAACAGCCTGTACTTTACAGTTAAGTATGCCTCCAATGCTATAAGCGAGCAGCAGGTTAAGTTTTAAGT
Source organism: Anopheles fontenillei (assembly GCA_008817895.1). Classification (NCBI taxonomy): domain Eukaryota; kingdom Metazoa; phylum Arthropoda; class Insecta; order Diptera; family Culicidae; genus Anopheles; species Anopheles fontenillei. The sequence continues at coordinate 40,062 of VTWG01000516.1, forward strand.
TGCCTTCACGTAGATATGCCGCAACACACATGACGGTTTTTAGCAAAACAAAACACATTTAAAAATACCAAAGAATGTATATAGCTAAGCAGCAGCAACCAGGCGACGCAAAATAAATGGTTTATTAAACCTTGCATTGATCATAAACACGCATTCATTAGTGAATCATCGGTGTCGCTATGCAAGTGGACGGAGGGATTTTTTCTTCTTTTTGTTAACTACGGAAGGATGGCGGAGTAGATGAGAATATGCAAAAAAACAGATAAATAAATTTAAACATTGTATTTTAACTTTCAACGGCAACGCTTAATGCAAAACCTTAACCGTGATTGAACGTGTGTGTTGAAAATGCTCGTAACGAAAGAAACAATAAATATAAACACTCCGTATCGATTAAAAAAATGAAAAAGAGAACGATATCAAAAAGGAATAAAAAATGCATAATGTTTTGGATTGTAAACGATGGTCGGAATACGAAAACACGGTGGAGACGCATGGTCCACCATGATCTAACACGTGTTGAAGTACTTTGACGGTTGAGGTCGATGACGATTAAAACACGTGGTAACCGATATTTAGAGATGAAAGAAAGCATCACCGGCATACGAATATGTGTAGGATAGTATTTAATTTATAATTACCATAGAGCAACACAACAGACTCAAAAACCCTGTAATCGTTTGAATATTACTGTCCGCATTCGCAACTGTTGCGTCCTGTTTCACTGGTTTGCTGTAGTCATGGGTAATCCGGAGTGGAGTCGTGGATGAACTCCGACTGCGGTGCGCAAAATATGATTCCGACTCTGAATTATAACCGGATTCGACTGATCCGAACTGATCCGGAGTCGGAATCGATGAGTCCGGAGATATTTCCATGCACACGAACGACTACGAACGACTCCAGACGACTCTGTATGACTCCGACTCAGCACAACTTTGGACGACGCGGGCCGACTTCGGAGGACTCTGAACGACTTCGACTCCGGGCGACTCCGGGCAATTCCGTGCGATTCCGGACGATTCCGGACGACTCCGAACGACTCCGAACGACTCGAACTCCGAACGGAACTAGCGGTTACTATTTTTCCGGACTAACAATAGCCGGAGTCAGATCGGAGTCGCGGTGCGCTCCAGAGGGGACATCACTAGTTTGACAGAGTGTGAGAAGTTGTACGCAAGGCGACCTTCGCCAGTTTCAAAGCTTTTAATACGCCTACTATCTCACGCAAAGTTGTGTTCAACTTACGCTTTACTTGCGCGCAAATCTCAGTTTTGAGTGATCGATTCCTCTCTCCAGAGCACAAGTCCATTTGGTTAACAGCTTGCACGATCAAATATTTGCTCAAAATCTGGCCACATTTTAACACAGCATTTTATACACTCGATGACAAGAAAATCAATTACGGAAGAAGATAATGTTATGTTTACTGATAATATTTTTTTACTCACCAATTAAACACCTGACAGACATACACGCTACACCAGTGGTGTCAAACTCATTTTGGAATAATGACCGTATTACAGTTAAAATTAATCCCGCGGCCGCAGTTAAACAGGGGTGTAGGCCGTTGACTGATTATTCCGAACTGTAAAAAAGAAGAAGAGAAATATAAATGAAAAAAAACATGTCACAGTCACAAAATGGTTGATTGAGAGATTTTTAAAGATACTAGTAGGGTAACTATGCCAGTATTGAGCAGGTTAGTGCAGCAGTTTTACAAAAACTGCTCGTACACTTACAATTTTTATTATTTTTCATGAAAGTGACGTTATGCGTCGTTGCGCCGGTCTGGTGGTACAGTCGTCTCCGGCGCTACAACCGCTTTGCGGTCTTGGCCTGCCTCAGGAGTGTCCGAAACCGCTCACGGTCTCGCGCCTTCGTTTGCCAGTCCGTTATCCCGGCCTTAATGGCGGACGCCTCCACGCCATCTTGCCTCAATTTGGGCCTACCACGCCTCCTCTGTCCTTGTGGACGGCCTAAAAAGACTTTACGGGCTGGGTCGTCCGTTTCCATGCGTACAACATGGCCAGCCCACCGGAGCCTGGCGAGCTTGATACGCTGCACGACAGTGCGGTCGCCGTACATCTCGTATAGCTCGTCATTATAGCGGCTCCTCCATTGTCCTTCCTTAAGATAGGTGAATTCTGGGACGAATTCAAAAGTGCGTTCACCCATTTGTACATCACGCCTACGTAGCTTCTGATTATTTATTGGTAGGTCCGCTGATGTTGAAACACATACAATGTCAAATTTATAAAACCGCTTATCTGCGAATCCGCGTAACTCGGGAACAAACTGTGCTTTGCAACAGTACACTTCTCACGCACAAACTTATGTAAAATATTATATCACATACATTTATCAGCACAAGCACTTTAGGACTGTCACCAAGCGAAAATACGCTGCTGACTGCGACAAAAGCTCATTTTCTAACAATAACAACAAAAACAATACAAAACACTCCAAACATTATCACATCGAGAGAATCTACGAACATTCATCTACACACACACAAGTAAAAAAAATCCACAGGACACAACACTCGACTAAACAATTACGAACTGCTGTTGTCAACAGTCACGCATGAATAAAGATTAACGAGTGATACAAATATTAACGGCCAGCGCATGGACTCCGTTCGCCGAAAACCGTTCGTCGCTCACTTCAAAATGAGCGTACAACACAAGAATCTGCAACGCAAAACCACGCGGAATTCGCAAAACGAACGGATTCCTCAATGAAAAATGAGTGACATCACTCTTTCATCAGTGCAAATTAGTGTAGATTAGGTGTCGCGGCGAACGGATTTCGGCGAGCGGAGTCCATGCTCTGGCCGTAAGATAATTTTGTATCATACCGTACGTTCGCCTCGTCCTGGAACCGGTAGTCTCCGGGTGCGTTGGAATGGAAATTGTGTCTCATCACTAATCCCATATTCGTCCGATGACGCTCAAAACCGAATCGTCGCTGTAAACAAATTGCATGCCAGTAGTGATGGGTTGTCTCGATTGGTACCCACAGTTCCACTCTGGATTGTTTGGATGGTTCCGTATCCTCAGATCGTTTGTTGAACACGACACACACACAAACAAACACACTCACACACACACACACACAGACACACACACACACACACACACACACACACCATTTCTTTCCATCGCTACGCGCCAATAAACTGCCAGCCCTAACTGTACTACCAATTGGTTTCGTCAAAAAGGTTCCGTGCGCTTTTTATTCCTGTACAATGTTCAATTTCAATCAAGTTCAATCAGTGTGCGTTTTTGCATTGGACGCTCGCGAGGCCGTTGCAGTGATGTTGTATACCGATGTATCCTTACGAGAGAAACATCCTTGCAGAAACGTGCCATCCTTACGGCGGTGTCGGTGGCATTGCTGGCGCTGGTGTTGGTGGTGGGGCTTGGACGGCTCCGAGCAGACAGGGGAAAAAATCCGCTGCAGACTGCATCAGCAGCACAGCAACAAGGAGTGTGATGGAATCGATCAGCTTTCGGAACATCTTGATGCGACGTTTGTGCCTTTCTTAATTCCTTACCGGCCAGCGGATCCTGTTTTATACGGTTTACCGCTTTATCTCCTCTCTCTTTCTCAATCGTTCTCGCTCTGTCTCTGTTTCGCTCTTTCTCTTTTTCTTTTTCGGTTCTATCGTCTTTCTGTCCTGTGTTATTTATCTTGTCTCATTCTCCGTCTCTCTCGACCCCTATCATGTCCTCTATCTTCCTTTCAATTTCCCTCTTGATCTCACTTATTGCTCTCACTATCTCTTTCGTTACTATTTCGCAGTTTATTGTTCAGTTCCCAAAAGGTTATACAATCATTTGTTGACACAAGTGGCATACTATCATGTAGCCGGTGACATAGAAATGTGACACAGGCTTTGTAAACATGCGACGTGTAAAGTAGGGAAGATGTTCTGCAAAAATAGTCCACGTGCCACAACAATATTTTGGAATTTGCTTGCACAACCGGTTCTACAACTAAATCCGAAGCCCACCGTTTATTTCACGCGCCCGGATATCTACGATGTTGGTAATGGATTAACGCCGTGGTAAACCGCAGGGACGAGCAAATGCCACCAGCCACCAGTTCATTTCATACCGCTTGCGAAGCGCACCATTCGTTCGTTCGAATGTCGCCATACCTATAGTAGTGTTGGGTGATTATGGAACAGCCTTGTGGAACTGCAGTGAACGACAGGTTATTGAAAACACACTCTTCATGTCCAATCATCGTACAAAGGTTCGTATCAACGACGCTTTAAATATGGTTCGTTCAACCACAAGTTCCTGTGAACGGTCGGTCTAAACGTTGCTGAAAAGATCCGTCCTCTCTCAGTTCCAAATTGGAATCCTGATCAACGACCATCGAATATGCGATCCGCTCCGGAACGTTCTCTCCGGAACTTTTTGCTAACTTGAAGAGAAACCGTAGTAAAAACATTGTTCACTCAATTCGTTCCATTGATTTTTCCGTTTAATCGCTTGAAAGAACTTGACCAAATGTCCACATTTTCGTTTTCCAAAGTCCGTCCCGTACGACAGCCATCATAGCATAGAACGTAACAAGACGCCTGTCATGGGATCAAGCCCCGTAAGCTTGTTGATGTTGAGTAATTTAAGTATACCAAATGCGGGATGTATTTCGTGAACGTAGCATGTATCACACCAGCTACCAATTAGCAATAACTAATTACAATTTGTACAGAATTTCGTGTTACAACGGATCCCATGTTCCCAAAACAATCATACTGCAGGTAAGGCAGAAAGCGAGGTAAGCGAAACAGCCAGATTTTTTTTCAACACGCACGCATTTTTAAACTGATTCAGGAATCATCCGTACCTAAAGCGTGGAACGTGTTGGAACCGAATGTTTGTATGATGCTTTTGTAAGTTGTTCGAAAAACTGTTTCATATAGCACAGGGAGATGAAATCATTTATACGAAACCAATGCTTCCCACATTCCATTTACTTCCGCACACGTACGGTGGTACAGGGAGCGAAATGAACTCTGTGCGATCTCGGATGCTAATGTAGAAGAAGCGCCACATAAGTTATTAAAAAACAGCCGTGCAAACAACAAATCTGCCGCATAGTAACCAGGAACTGAGTGCGCAAGAACACTTTGTATAATCAGCGGGGTCGGTCGCACACAGTCGCGTAAAAATTACCCATACCACACACTAAACCGATTACGTTTACGAACGGCGGTCGTAAATCCAACCATCTTCCTCTTCTTCTGCTTGTTTGTCTGGGCCAGAGTGAGATCGGTTGAAATGCGTGAGGTTTCAGGTGATCAAACATACACCGTCCTCAACTATTCCAATAGATCAGTTCTTGTAGATCAGTTTAGCACAGGAATTCTAATGCTGCGATTTTCTTACACAAGTTCGGCTCTACTATTTTAACGTATGTTAATGGTACAATAAATGCGACCGGTCATAAACTGCGAACCGAAGAAGAGCAATTATGATAATTAGCTTACTAAATTATTACAATAGCTCATTTAATTTTGTGTGCAAATGATGTATTGTGATTTTTTCATTTCATTATACGACCGGAAACCCTGTAATCGTTTGAACATTACGGTCCCCAATATTTCTCCTTTGACGTCATCCATCAATTTTGTTACGCTGATAGGGGTGTGGGGGGGGGGGGGTGNGGGGGGTAGAGGGGATGTCGTCAAACGTTACGATTTATTACACGGAACTACTTCTTCTTCTATTTGGCGTAACGTCCTACGAGGACATGCCGGACTATACAGGCTTTCGTGACTTAATTCATTACCATGCAGCCAGAAAATCAATCCTTGCCATGGGGGGACGGTCCATTCTAGACTTGAACCCACAACGGGCATGTTATTGAGTCGCTATTGTTGACGACTGTACTACGGAACCACCCAGTAGTGATGGACAAAAGGGGCTACAGCCGGATTTGGATTGATCCGAATCCATCTGCTTTCGGATTCGAGTCCGGATTAACTCCGGAGTTAGCGGGAGGGGGAGGCGGGGTGTTGGATAGTTGGGATGAAATTATGTTTAGCCTTTTTAAGTTCTTAGGTAAATTTCATCATGCTTAGCAAATTATTTGTTGTGGGCAGCCGTACCGACCCCTGGATTTGCCGTGGTAGTTGCGCTTCCACCGCACAGTGGGCACCGTAGAACAAAAAGCGGGATAAAAGTAATTGTCATTGAATACATGATTTCTTAGGTATATTATAGTGTTGAAAATGTAAATTAAACAAAATATGAATGTTTCATGGATATGTGGCAAAGATTATAATTATTTTGAAAACATCCTCATATCCCATACATGTTATACTTTGGCTGCGTAACGAAAATATGGGGTTATACATAATACAGTGGAGCGCCGTTTATCCGGATACCTTTTATCCGGCCATCCGTTTATCCGTGCTGTTGAGAAATGACAGTTCAATACAAAGGTGACATTGCGTTCTGAGGAGGATATTTGAAAAAGCGGTTATAAGAGCACATTGTCATAACAAAAACCGCTATAATTCATGGCAAATTTCAAATATTCTCATTGGAAAAACATGAAAATAATAAAAACTGGTTTATTTTTATCAAAAAATAGGAAATTTTTTCCAAAACTTAATCAGGAATTGATGATAAAATATATCATTTCACTCATTATCCGTGTTATTCGCATATCCGGACGAGGTCATGTCGCGAGAAACCCGGATAAACGGCGCTCCACTGTATATTATGTACCCTGGCTGTAATAAAATAATGCTTACATGGTACATTTGGCTTATTAGCAACATTCCCAGAATATCGATGATCAATCATCAAGTCATAGTTGATCATCACATTCGATGGTCATATTCCATCAAAAACTGCCCTAAACATTCCAAATATACGGATATTAGTAATCCTTCACCAGATAACGCATTATCTTATTGAAAATTTTACACTATCACTAATTTGCCAATAACTGCCTAAGTTGCGCGAAGTTGCGGCTAATTTTTTTACAGATCTTTTGTTTAGATGTAAAGCTGTGACGTGGTATACATGGTACCACAGTGTTTTACGGTGTTCGAATTTGGCGTGATGTCAAAGATAAATGATACAATTTAGAGGAAGTGCTCCACGCTATACCATGTAATTTTTTATGTAATTGACATATTTTCATAAACTAACCATATTTGTTAAAAAAATATATTCCGAACTCATTGGTTGAACTTCGATTCCCTGCCAACTATTCGATGTGTGGTTTTTAATTGGAATTTTTTTCCATATAAAAAAAATCTGACATTTTTCTCGGCAGACCATAAGATTTTTGTAAATTTTTCAAAACCGGGTTTTCCATACAAACGCATGTTTTTAATTTGAACTCTCAGCCAACTATCGAGCGTTCAACTAAAAAGCATTCAGCTATTGAGTTCTGACTGTAGATTAAAATCTTTCCAAAACATATTCATTTTTTAAAATTTGGTT
>VTWG01000517.1:0-15797 GCA_008817895.1 Anopheles fontenillei
AGTCGGAGTCGGATCGGAGTCGTGGGTGCGCTCCATACAGCACATCAATACCCTGTACATGCAAACCAAGGAGGTATGCGACCCAAAAAAGATTGGAGAGCTCTGATCTAAGGTAATAGGAGTTTGAAAAAGTGTGGTTCTATACCTTTTTTTAAATTTAATTTTTATTATCAATATTTATATGTGTAAGTTCCTCCTTTGATCGATACATTTTTTGCTCTCCTTAAAGTATCAATGATGCTTTTTAAACAAATTTAATTGAGATCGATAGAAATAAAAACTCGGCACGAAGACCAAACACTAAAATGTGTCCGTTGAAAGGATGAAAAGATCAATACAAAAGACAGTGTGTTGGCTGTTCTAGAGCCAGTGAAATAAAACGAACCCAGCAAAATGTTGAAATATTATAATCGCAAGAACCTCACGAGCTAATTAGCGCACCTAATACAATGCTGCTCTCCAAAGTTTAAAATACATTGAAAGACATTCTTACGCGTGTTAACAGCAACATAGCGTTGGAACAAGGACCGTTTTGTGGTGGAAAAAGCGGGTCCAAAATCACACAAATCCCATCAAACAATCTTCAACGCGTTCACAGCATTACTTAACCGCGTTCGCTCTGTCGCGCTGGTCCGCACGTGCCCAATGATGGATTCTCACGCACCGGCGCACAGCCGCAGACCCGGGGCGGGGCGGGATATTGTTTCTCGGATGATTGTTTTCGATGGTCAACTTCTTAATAAATGAAGCTTACAACTTGAAACTGTGTGTGTGTGTGTGTGTGTATTGTTTTTGCACGCTGCTTGCGCGTCGCCAGGACCACTGCGCCATTAATCTAAGGCAATGGTCTGGCAAAACCGGGGAAAACCGCCGCAACAGAGCGTATGAATTGTTTATGCGATCCCGCGCACAAGCACGGCAGAACGAGTTGAGCAGAGCCCCGGCGCGTGATGTGGGGTCGGCGAGTCGTAAATATTTATGATCATCTCATCTCGCCGATACGACCCCCTTCGCGCGATTGGCAAGCTGCTCGGTACTTATAGCGTGTTTGTGTGTGTGTGGCGCTTGGAAATGGGTTTGTTTTTTCACACTTGCGCCGGGAACCGCCGAATACGTAATTCGATTTTTATTGCATACTTTATTGTGTTTCCCTTTTTTCCCAACACTTGGTACATCCTCTCAAGCGCCTTGACTGCTTGAAATAATCTTCCGCACTCGTATCGTTTTCTTTCAATAATCCTGCAAGCGGAAGTCCAGTGTGAAGACGGAAATGATTTGTGAATGATGTATTCGAGAGGCAGCTTCATTGTGTATGTGTGTGTTTTGTTGTTGTGTTGTGGACTCGCCCACGTAGGCAATAACGATGAGTTACACCTAGTTTACCTAGTCAATCCGGCCATTTCGGACTTCGCAAGGCCCGAATAGAAATAACAGTGCGCAATTGAGGGTTTATGTAGCCCGAAAAAGTAATCATGATGACCGATAACGCTTTGACGATGCCGGATTGGCTAGATAAACCCTGACATGTTGGAGAGAATCGGTAACGGGAGCGTATTGTAATACGGATTGCATAACGTTAGGCTGTTTTGTGGGAGTAAACTGCTGAGAGGTGCTGCTGTACTCACCGGCAGGTGTTTTCTTATTGTGATGTGTCCTTTATTTAAAAAAAGAAGAAGAAGAAGAAGAATACATTTGCTCGCAGCATTCACCAGCACAACCACTGTTGTTGACATTTATTAAGACAAGTTTGGTAAAAAGTTACATACAAACACCATTTTTTCCACCAGAAGCTTGACGGTTTGCTTGACAGAAAGAGACGCACACTTGGGGGACGAGCTCCTTGCTTGGAGTTTGGGGGAGGAAATGTGAGAGATAGATAGCGAGAGCGATAGAGAGAGAGAGCGCGCGAGAGAGGTAGCACCGAATCAGAAGTGATACTCGGCGTAGGAGGCCGACCCGAGGCAGACCGAGCCGCGTACCGCGATCGTGTCGACGCGGTAGCAGGAACCCTCGGGACACCGCAACACCTAAGGGACGGCTTTCGGGTCGAACTCGTACTGGGCGTACGGTGGGCCGAGCGGATGGAACCGGCCGTGCTCGGACGACGGCTCGGACGCCGAGTCCTTCGGCGAGGCGCGGGACGACGCGGTGCGCAGCGTGCCCCCGCTGCCGCCGTGCTTCGGCTGGGCCCGGTTGCGCTTGAGGGCGAACCGCAGCTCGGACGCCATCTCCGAGCAGAGCGATACCTGCAAGGGGGAGAAGGGGAAGGGGAGGGGGGCGAGAGAAAGGGTGAAGGTGAGTGAGTGATAAACGGATTTCGATTAGTGCCTGATGGCAGCTAGCATACCTCCTAATGGCAGCAAAACAAAAATAAATACACGAAACCAGGTCCAGGATGTGCGCGGGTTGCCCGGCGTCCAGCGTCCAACGGGCAACGGGAGATGCAGATGATGCAAACGGGGGGGGAGAAATTACAGAAGACAGCAGTAGGTCCCCGGTCGCAGCGAGAGCGAAATACACAAAGAGTGAAACAAGAAATAGAAGAAGAAGAAGAAGAAGAAGAAGAAGAAACAGCAAAAAAGAATAAGAAACAGAAAACGATGGCGCACGACGGAAAGCAAGGCGAGCGAAGGGTGCAATATAAGTAAGGACGGACACAGAAAGGAGAAGGAAAGGGCCAAAATGAAAATGTAAGGAGAAAATATAGCTTCACTTCCGAAGAGAATCCAGTTTTATTTAGTGCATCCAGTTTTGTTTCTTGTGTGTGTGTGTGTGTGTGTGTTTATTTTTTCTTTTTCCTCTTATTTGCTTCCCTTTTTATTTACTATATTGTGCTTTCGCTTTCTTTTGCTTATTCTTAAAATGACGCCTCCGGCGGTGCTCCTTTTGGCGAGACTCGCTTACAGCTTTTTCCTCCTCCAACCGGGGTGGTAGTCTCCTTTTGCTTTTTTTTATTTCACTTTCCCTCTCTTACTCTTCGCTAAATGCTCTCTTTTCTCTCTCTCTCTCTCCTTCCTGTTTTCTGTTTTTTTCTCTCTTTCTCTCTCTATTTCTCTTTTTCCTCTAATTCCACCCCAGGAATGAGGAGCCTGCGGTTTCGGTTACGGGACAATGTATCTGAAGAATGTTTATTAATAATTGTTGACTACTCTAGATTGTTTTTTTTTTGGTTTTTGGTAAAAAATTCCCTAATATTTCTTCTCACGCATTTTTCCGCCCTCGAGCATACTGGCTCGTTTTGGTTGCCCCGTTTCTTCACTGCTCAATAAGAACAAATGTACACATTCACATGTCGTTGGATATTTACCGTATTGTGTGTACTCAGTTTGCGCATATTGTTTCAAATTATTATCTGTTCGACCGTGTAAGTTGTGTGTGTAGTTTGTTCCATTCTGCTATTCTGAACTGCCAATTCCAACTGTACAGGGACTTTTACTGAGCATCTAACATTTTTTTCCTGTGAACATCCATCCCTCTGCTCGGCTTACTTCAGTATGCGCTGGTTGTCTTTCAGTCGTACGAATTTCCTCGGGTGGATGCACTCAGTACTGGTACATAATACAGGTAGGGTTGAACACGTTAAATCATGGAAAGAAAGAGAAACAAAATAGAAATAGAGGAGAAATAAGAAAGGAAATAAATAAAAGGAAAAAAAGGAACATACAAGAGAAACAAAAGAACAAACAAATAAAAATAAGGTAAAAAAAGATATAAAATGAAATGAAAAACATCGTCACGGGTATTAAAAAGACGGGTATAATAGAAAACAAACAATAACAACAACAAAACATTGCAAACGTTTTCGTCGATTGGCTAGTCCTATTATCTGCTTCTAGGAAACCATTTCTTGTTGCTTCCAGCTTGTATTTTTTCTCGTTTTTTTTTAAAACAATCAATGAATGATTATATTTTACACATGTATTTTCTCTCCCTTGCGCTTTTTCTCTCCCTTCTGCAGGAGCATTCAGCATTCAGCATCAAATCACGACTACTACTACTACTACTATTTCTAACGGAGGCGTGTTATCCGTACCGGGGCTAGGGCTTTTGCCAAAAACGACGTTTTTCTGTTGGATTTGTGTTAGTTACAGGTTTCCTTTCTGTGTCTACGGGGTTTTATTTGCTGTTTTTTTGTTGTATGTTTCAAGGGGAGGGGCTTTGTTCGTTGGCTAGTTGGTCCGAGCAAGAAACAGAAACCATCCCAAAACGGTGTCGGGTGGTAAATTTGATTTAGCTAGCATCCGTCGCTTCACCTCTTTAATTTTGCTTTCGCTCATTCTCTCTCTCTAACACTCTCTCTTTCATTTTATCTCTCCCTTTCTCGGTCTGTCTTTATCTTGAGTTTGGAAGGGGTTTTTTTTTATAAGTTATGGATGGCCCAAAAAACGAAAAATACACCTGAAACTATACCCTCGTGAGTGAATAACTTCACCGAATGTAATCGTTTCGCAGTTTCTTAAACCTGCAGAACGGTCTTATCTAGTTGAGCAGTTTGTGTCATGGAGTGAAGTATTGTTTTGGAGCTAATAGTAACATGTTGAAACGATCGCGGTACAAACTGATGCGAGCGATGGAGGGATCCTTGCTCCCTGTTAACGTAAATGGTAAATGTGGCCTTTTCTTTTCAGTTTAGAAGCGTGAGCAGCTGACCGTCATCTACTCGAATCTACACTCTTTGGGATGCTTTTTCTGGTATGGTTCCTTTGCGGGAGACGAAACAAGCAAGCACGGTGTGAAACAAACCATCATTGGGAAACCGAAGAGGGAAGTTGGTGGGAAACAATACGACGAGCCGTTGACGCAAAGATCGATCGTGCGGAAATAGAATCGAATGTACAATGAAAACAACCAAACAACCAAAATTAAATCCAGTTACAAAAAGGAAACCGGTATGCAGAAAAATGAGAGAGAAGAGAGAGAAAGAGAGAGAGAAAGAGAAAAAAGAGAAGATAAATGACAGAAGATGGTGTGACGTATGAGGTAACGTAGTATGAGCGGGAGCGGGGGATCATGGAATTTGGTGGAAGATGCCGTCGAACCGCTTGAAAATTGTACTAATGCTGGGAGGGGTAGGGAGGGACGGGATGGGATGGGATTGGTGGCAAATATTTTAAAACGAGCTGATGCTTACCCGTTCCTCGACCGCCACCTTTCGGCTCTTCCAGACGAACTCGCACACGGCGATAACGCACGCAACGCCCATACCGCCCATCAGCACGACAAACACGCCGCCCACGTTCGCCAGCCCCAGCTCGTTCGCCGTCGAGCTCGATTTAGACGTATCGTCCTGGGAGATGCATGGAAGAAAACGAAATAAAAAAGAAAATCCGAGAAAGAGAGAGAAATTTGGATAAGCTACTGAAATGGGGACAATGCTGCAATATGTAGCAAACGTACCCGGCAGGATCCACCGCCACGCTTTTCCTTCCACCAGCGCGTTTTCAGGATGTGCAGTTTGCCTTCCTCCTGCAGCTTCAGCACCGCACCGCTAATCGCCGTCCGGAAGGGTGAGTCTGGAAGGGTGAACGATGGATTAGTACAGCCAGGTTGGTTATGAAATTGACATTAAAAAGTAAAAAGATTGAATTAAACAACGTTCTGCTCCAGTAGATTAGTAACGGCGTTAGAAGAATTACGCTCTCTCTCTCTTGTTGGCCTGCTCACAATAGAGCACGTCGATGTGACATGGCCCGGTCAACAACAATTCTCCAGGATGCTCGGTCCCTGGCTGCAGCCTCCCATCTATGCTGCAGGCTCCCATCTATGCAGACATCCGATCTCCGTCAGGTCTTGCTTCAGCTGATCACTCAGTCACTCATCCTTCTCCTCCAAACTACNAGCCAGATTGGTTATGAAATTGACATTAAAAAGTAAAAAGATTGAATTAAACAACGGTCTGCTCCAGCCCACAAGGCTTCAGTAGATTAGTAACGGCGTTAGAAGAATTACGCTCTCTCTCTCTCTTGTTGGCCTGCTCACAATAGAGCACGTCGATGTGACATGGCCCGGTCAACAACAATTCTCCAGGATGCTCGGTCCCTGGCTGCAGCCTCCCATCTATGCAGACACCCGATCTCCGTCAGGTCTTGCTTCAGCTGATCACTCAGTCACTCATCCTTCTCCTCCAAACTACTTGCTCGCGCACACCGCCAAAGATAGTCCGGAGGCCCAGAGCGTTTGCATCCTCCGCTCAGATGGTCGAGGACTCTTGTCCATAGAGGACCTCCGTGCGATATATCTCACATTTCTTCCGGACTCTAAGTCTTCTGTGTCTCAGCAGTCGGTGAAGCGTATGCACGATTCCCCTGCACAATGCGTCTCCGGATTTCGCTGCTGATGTCGTGGTCCGAAGTAAAGACCGTCCCGAGAACTCCCTTACTACCTCTAGATTGTCGCCGTCAACTAATACACTTCCTTCCCAGATGGTCTGAGTCACCGGCAAGCAGGTACTTCGTCTTCGTCGCATTGATTCTCAATCCAATTCTTGCTGCTTCGCGTTTGAGTCGGGTGCTGATGATGTCGATATCATCCGCGAAGCCAAGAAATTGAAGAGACCGGTAGAGGATCGTGCCACGGATGTCATTGTCTAGCCCCGCACCTCGAATGACACCTTCCAGGGCAATGTTGTAGAGCAGACGGGAGATTCCGTCACCAATGCCTTAAAACCCTGTGAGATTCGAACGATTCCGACGTCAAGTTCGATAGTCTCATCTTGCACTGCACTGCGTTTATGGTGGCATCAAACAGCCGGATCAACTTCCCAGGAAAGTGGTATAGCTGCATGATAGCTCCTTCCGGTCTATGGTGTCGTAGGCCGCCTTGAAGTCGATGAACAGGTGGTGCGTTGGGATCTGGCGCTCTCGGCACTTCTGGAGGATCTGCCGTAGAGTGAAAATTTGGTCAATGGTGGATTTGCCTCCAACAAACCCAGCTTGGTAGCTGTCGACAAAATTTGTAGCAAGGGGCGCAAGTCTGCAGAACAGGATCTGGGACAGGATCTTGTAGGCGGCATTCAGGACTGTGATGGCTCGGAAATTCGAACAATCCAGCCTGTCGCCCTTTTTGTAGACTGTGTGAATAACACCCAGCTTCCATTCCTCCGGTAGTTCCTCCTGTTCCCAGACTTTCACGATCAGCTGATGCATTTCGACGGTGACCCTCTCCGGCCCCATCTTGAAGAGCTCGGCCGCCGATGGACTGCTGCCGGCAGACTTATTGCTCTTAAGCTGCTTGATGGCGCTGGCAATCTCATCCAGAGCTGGCTGGGGCACCTCGTCGTCTGCACCGATGCTTGCGCCAGCCACTCCTGCCTTTGCTCCATTCAGATGTCCTTCGTAGTAGCACTTCCACCTTTCGTTGGTTGTTTACCATGGAGAGTTTCTGGCGTAGCTTTACCATGACAAGGAAATGTTCCTAGTTGACGTTTGTGCCTCTATACGTTTTAACGTCGATAAAATCCGAGAAGAGCCTTCCGTCATTCAGAACGTGGTCAATTTGGGACTTTGAATCGCCCTTCGGGTGTCTCCAGGTGTAGCTATGGCGGTGTGCATGCTGGAAGAAGGTGCTGCGGATGCTCATGTGCTTGGAGGAGGCAAAGTTTATCAGCCTGAGGCCGTTGTCATTTGTCAGCTGGTGGACGCTGAAGCTTCCAATTGTTGGTTTATATGCCTCCTCCAGTCCGACCTGAGCATTAAGGTCTCCGAAGACGACCTTCACGTCATGTTTTGGGCAGCGGTCGTACTCCCTCTCCAGCTCCGCATAGAAGGTCTCCTTCTCGTCATCGGTGCTCCCAAGGTGCGGACTATGCACATTAATAATGCTCAGGTTGAAGAATCTGCCACGAATTCTCAACCTGCACATCCGTTCGTTGACCGGCCATCACCCGATTAGTGGTGGGAGCTCGGAATCGGACCTACCCGATTCCGATTCCGTGTTCGGAATCATTTCCGGAGCCGATTCCGATGCTGGAATCGATTTCGATTCCGGAGTTGGTTCCAGAGCCTATTCCGGAGTTGAGTCCGGAGCCGATTCCGAAGTGGGTTCGTGAGCCGATTTCGGAGTTGAATCCGAACCCGATTCAAGAGTAGACTTCGGAATCGATTCCGGAATCGGCTCCGGAATCAATTCGAGGATTCGGATTCGAGGATTCGAGGAAATTGGCTCCGGAATCAGAATCGTCTCCGGACTCGGAATCGACCTGGGAATCGCAATTTGTTCTGGTATCGGAATCAGGCTTGACTTCAGAAATGGAGGTAGCTCCAGAAAGATAATTAGTTTTTCTTATTGAAATAAGAAGTGTGGGAAGCGAAATAAGTCCGGGAATCTCCATGTGAATAGATCATTTACAAGTAAATTTTGATTCTTTGCCACTATCAAAACGTAGCATCACTGGACCCAAACGCCTATTCCTATGAAGATGCCGAAACCGACTCCGTTTCGAAGCCAATTCTGATTTCGGAATCAATTCCGATGTCGGAGCTGATTTTGATTCCGGAGCCAATTCCGGAACCAATTCCGATTCCGGAGCTGATTCTGATTTTGGAGCCAAATCCGATTCCGCAGCCAAATCCGATTCCGGAGCCGATTTCAGAACCGATTCCGGAAACAATTCCGGAGCCGATTCCGGAACCAATTCCAGAGCCGTTTCTGGAACCAATTCTGAAGCCGGATCCTGAACCAATTCCGAAGCCGATTCCGGAATCGATTCCGGAAACTGATTCCGGACCTACTATCCGGAATCGATTCCAGAAAACTTCGGAGCTGGCTGGAATCGATTCCGACTAAATCTTCATTTTTCCCATCACTACACCCGATCACTCTCTGCTGCATCGCACCCAGCACCATGAACGCAGTACCGAGCTCGCGCGTCTCTCCACCGCTCTGGTAGATCGCGCAGTTGCTACGGTACTGGCGCACCGTCACCCCTCTCCAGCATACCTCCGGAAGTGCTACTATTTCAGAATATAGAAGAATTACGCTACGGGGGTTGCAATACTTACTCGGTGGCATCGCGATACCGTAGCCCTTCGAGTCGAGCATGCCGCCGACCTGCGTCAGCTCGCAGTTCCGCTCGATCACGTACTCGATCGAGGTCGACTCCATCAGAAAGGCGTAGCTGCCCTTGCCCTTCACCACGCGCTCCACGCCCTCGATGTTGCTGGCGGTGAACACGGACGGGCGGGCCGACTCCATGAACGACCACATGCGCTGATAGGTGGAGAAGTTCGAATCCTGGTCGCCATTTCGGTGGCAGAGAGAGAGAGAGAGCGAGAAAGTGTGTGAGTGAAAATTAAAAATAGCCGTCACGAACGGGCAACGCGGGCCTAGCTTACCCGGAAGAAGGCTGCGGTACTGCCACCGCGCAGCGCCCCGTACTTGATCTTCGTCTGCTTCGCCAGATCCTCGGCCGACTCGATCGGCGAGTCCATCCGCTCGACGGTGAGGAAGGCGGCCAGGTTAGCGGTGTACGACGAGATCATGATCAGCGTGAAGAACCACCACATCCCGGCAACCATGCGCGTCGAGACGGCCCTTTTAAGGACGTGTCGATTTGTGTGTGAGAGTGAGAAAGAAACGTGTTAGTAGGCGTGTTCCAGGGTCTGTTAGAAGTGCCTCGCTACTGCTCTAGCCTTTTGCTACAATTGTTCTATTTCTTTCCAAAGTCTAAAGCCTCGTTTAGATGAAAATAATAAGGTGTGAGTTGCGCTTCTTTCAGTTTGTTTAATTGTTTTTTATTTCTTTTCAATACAAATGTAAATATTAAATCAGAATTTGAAGCGCAACTCACAGCAAAGTGGTAGAGAAGCTTTCCCTGTCTGACTAAAAGCTACGATCTAAACCTATGAGCAGTGCCCCACGTGTCCCTCACGCGGCGAACGGATAGAGTGGCAAGAGTGACGCTTGACGAAGAGGAAACAAATAACATTGAAGCAAGTGAAGCAGTGAAGGTAAAATAAAAAGCAAAAGCACAGCGCAAAAAGAAGCGGACCCTAACAGCAAAACATCCAATGAAGCAGGCCAACAAAATGGCTGTTCTTGACTTGTTACACTAGACAGACATCTTTAAAGAGAACCACGATAGCAAAAACAACACCCAAAACATACACACACACACACACACACTCATCCACATACAGTTCGTTGATAATTCCTGCACGGTGAGTGGGGAGAAGCTTTGCCCGGCAATTCGATATGGGCTTATTACGCCACGCTAAGAATGATGAATGCAGGCAAACAACGCACCGACGGCAACAACACCCGCTTTAATCCCATTGCCATCCCCGCTCCGAATGGGCCGGGCAGGGTGAAATCGGACATTTTCCAGCTCGCCGAGCACATGCACACACACACACACACATTCCCAGGCCCGAAACCCCGGGTGCGCTGAAGTGTTCAGCCGTTGCGGGAAGTTGTTTTTGTGTGTTGCGTTCGCATTTTCCGCAACAACTGAGCAGCAACAGCGGCAGCGGAAGCCGGAGGTCAGGGAAGGTGGAAAAACAACAAAAGGGACACGCTACCTCGCACACTGGGTTTTGTTTTTCGATCCTGTTCGTGTCGTGCGTGTGTGTGTGTGTGTGAGAGAGAGGGTAAAACACACAACAAAAACAAAACATAAAAACGCTCACTTCGTCCATTTTCCGGGAAAGTTAGTTTGGCCGGCTCACTCACGGCAAAACATGGATCGTTTCTAACCACCAATCCTGTTGTGCAAACCCTGGTTTCTCCTCGTCCGTCCTCCTCGCGTACGCACCGCGGAGGGGTAATTAGAAAATCGGCACCGATTGATGCAAATGATTCATAAATAAATATGCGGCAGCATGAACAAACTCGCTCGGTCTATTATGCTCCACAGTTTCTGTTTTACCACAAACACTCGCGCAAAACACGACAGCAAAAGCAATCAAAAACAACACGGATGAACATTAAACTGTTTGCCTCACTGCAACGCTTGCATTAGCTCACGTTTGCCGATTGATTTTTCACCCAAACTGAGCCTTTGTTTGCCTCTGTCACTGCTGCCTGTCGCCTTTGTTTTATTTTAATTTTTCCACTTCCACAGTTTCAATCAGCTGCCTTTGCAAAACAACGAGTTAGCCAGACGGAAGCGCTTTTCCCAAAACCACGCGCCGCGCCTTTCCCTTGTGGCCGGTTTTTCATTACCCTGTTTGCATCGAAAGACGCCTCTCTTCGAACGGCCAGCGACCGGGGAAATCCCGAACTGAAGAATCAAAGCTTTGCGCACGGTGATGGTGAAGGCGGGCGCGGCTTTGCATGTGGAAAGGGGGAAAGTAAAAACAAAACAAAACATTAAACAAAAAAAAACTTGTGAAGGCAAGTCAGGCCATCCAGCATGCTGTTTTCGGTCGTTTGAAGTGAGCCGCTCATGTTGAAGGCTTCTAATCGATAAGCCTTTTGTAGTTCGATTTACGGTCAAAGTAGCAAAACAAAAAACGTCACACTAACACACACACACACACAGGCACGGATACTACTCAGGCTTCTTGTACTGTATTTTGGACAGGTTAGAGCAGAGATGTCAAACTGGAGGTCCACGGCCGCTAAAGCCATAATTAATTTGTATAAGCATATCTGCATCTACAGTACATGTCAGTCAATTCTGGACACCTTGAGCTATAGAACAAAACCCCAAAACTGTTTATTTCGATGAAAATCTGGCTGTGAACAGTGCTGACAAATGCCACTGTTTCAGTCACCAACACTCATGACTAAAACGAAACTCAAATCAGCTCATGTACAGCTCAGGGACGAGACTCAAGCAGTTGGAGGATCAATCACATGGTTGGTGACATTTAGTTTAGCACCCAACTCATGATTATCAATTGGTCACGACATTTTCTGGCGGTGTGATAATCAAGACATTCTTGGAATATACTTGGCGTGTGGTCCCAAGCAGCAAAATGAGCATGATTTCACGCTCTTTCTGGTTTAATGGTCTGTCGGGTGAAACCGAGCGAGAAAGCAAGCTCAGTTTGTTTCTTGGATCCACTCGCACGCACCGCATATCTCCCATATCACGACCAAGTGACTGACCAAGAGTTGGTTGCACTCAATGTCACCAAGCATGTGATTGATCCACCAACTGTTTGAGTCTCACCTCTGATCATCACAGTAGAGCTCGTGACGCTGACATGATTTTGTCCCCCCGCTGACATGAGGACTGATCATAGTAAAAAAGTCATGACATAGTGACTGACCAAGCAATGGTTGCACTCAATGTCACCAAGCATGCGATGGTCTCAACAACTGTTTGAGTCTCACCTCTGATCATCACAGTAGAGCTCGTGACGCTGACATTATTTTGTTTCAGTCGGAATTTGTCATGAATATGTCAGAGACATTTTGCAAAATTGATCACAGTAAAAAAAGTCATGACATATTGACTGACCAAGCGATGATCGCAAAAATGTCATGAAGCATACATTGATCACACCAATCGTTTTGAGTATCACCACTGATTATCGCAATTGAGTACGTGACGCTGACATGGATTTTGTTTCAGTCAGCATTATGTATGACATTGCCGGTGACATTTTGCAGCACTGAAGAGAGTTACTAAGGGACGGTTACAAAGGACTTGTATGATAATCACCAAATGACACCAATATCAACATAAAAAATTAATATTAACATTCGAGAAACCAGCGTTTTGTCATTATTTTTGCGTACTAAATCCAATGAGTTTGACATCACTGGTTTGGAGGTTGTGAAAAAAAAAGTGAAGAAACGTGCTTCTTTTGTTTCCGTTTGCTTAAAAAGCAAATTTTATGTACACGCTTGTGGGAAAAGCTTTTGCATTGATAGGCAGGAGGGCAAACCGGTCCTCTGGAGTAATCGGAAGAGATAGGAAAGGGCACAAGGGATAGTTTTTTTCCCCCACTGTTTGTTTTTGGCTTGATTTGATGTCTTCTGTTCAATCTCTCTCTCTCTTTCTCTCTCTCTCTCTCTCTATCTCTCTCTTTCTATATATCTCTCTTTCTCTCTTTCTCTCTCTCTATCTCTTGATCTTCTAACTTGGAATAAAAGTCGGTCGAGATTGCTTCCTGGACCCGCGTGGATGGAAAAACTATTTTCTCACATCACCTCTCTTCCAATCCCACCATCCCCCCTTCACCCCATGTTTCTCTTCCCACTCTTGTTGTTGAGATAGAATTGTTATGGGCCGCGGAGGAAACAAAAAAAAAGGGAAAACAAGATTTCTCCCCTTACTAAGCGCGCGTGTTTTTTCCCGCCAGCTCGATTTTTCCATTCTCCTTCCGGGACAAGCAATCGAGTCGAACGAGGGGCACTGGGACCGGGGAGGGGATGGTTTAGTTGGCTGGTTGAATGGAATTTGGAACTGACCGGGTCAAAGTCAAGTCGCTCGTAAAACTGTTGTTGTCGAAGCTAAACTTTTCAAATTTCCTCTACCGCCCCATCATTGTTTCCCGAAAACTTTTCCCTCCTCCCCCCCCCCCAGGGGAGTGGCCGGGTGGAGGATGCAGCGCATCAGGGTATTGGTATTGCCGTTCGGCGCAAAACGGCACCATTCGAAGGGCGGCCGTGACGAAACTGGTGGAATTAATTTCAATTTTGTAAGCGGGAGGCGTCTTGCAGACTTTCTGTGTGGGGTTAGAGTATGGTAGCGTTGTTGTTGTGGCGCTCATCTTCTTATTCAG
Source organism: Anopheles fontenillei (assembly GCA_008817895.1). Taxonomy (NCBI): domain Eukaryota; kingdom Metazoa; phylum Arthropoda; class Insecta; order Diptera; family Culicidae; genus Anopheles; species Anopheles fontenillei. The sequence goes on from VTWG01000517.1 coordinate 13,677, forward strand.
CAGTTTGAATCGTTAGCTGGGATGGAAAATGCCTCTCTCTTTTTTGCTACGGTCAAGATTTTAATGCACGGATTAAAGCACGATCTAGGCCAAGCGCCAGCCTCCGCCAATGCAATGAGAAACACATAAATGGACTTGTGAATTTGTGTGTATTGATGTGTGTGGGTATGTGGGTACATTACTGCCACCATTTGCTGGAATGGCATCTAAATACTTAGCAGAAGAAGAAGAAGAAAAACCAACAACCAAAACATGGAAACTCGACATGATCTCCCCCACGCGATGAAGCTCATCCATAAATTGACACTAAACATGCCCCGCCAGGTGAAGGTGAGTTGTCAGAGCAAAGCAAACGCCTGCCTCAAAGCATCACGCACAGGCACACAGTACAGGTGCGGAATTTCGTGGCCAAAAAAATAAAAACAAGTTTGAATTTTAATAAACCTCTCGACTGTCGTGGGCATATTTCGCGTGTCTTATCGCTTCCGCGAGTCCGCGACTCGAAGGTGCGTCATTTTTTTTTGTTTGCTCCAGATGATGAAACATTACACGGCCGTGCAGGAAGGGCAGACGGGGCGCGCAAAAGCAAAAGCAATCAGAAAAGGTATGGGCCAGCGAGACAGTGCGCGCGGTTCTTGGTTCAAATCACATTTTCCTTCCTTTAGGCGCGCCGGAATGACTTCTGGGAAACTTTTTGGTTGCTCCGGTGTTTTATCTCTCTCTCGCTCTTCAAATCAACAGCGCACCTTGATTATGTGTGTCTATGTGAGTGTGTGTTTTAGCTTGATGAAAAGTTCTGCGCAGAATGTAGAGCAGGCGATAAAACAGAGAGACAGGCTGGGTGTTGTGATGATTTGAAGGATTTAACCTACAGCCAAGCAAACAAAAAATCGAGGGTAAAACGTGAAAAAAAAAAAGAAAACTGAAATGGAAAATGGGAAAAGTTTGTTTGCTGGTGAAAAGCGGCAAATCGCGTTTGATGTAAACTGATGATGGCGCTGATGAGAAGCTTGTGCTGTGAAAATAAAACAAAAATGTACCGGCAAATGTCCACTAGCCTCGAAGGGTAGATTTATTCTCGAAAAGATGCTTCTTGTTATTGGTGTGCGGAATGAAAGAACTAGTATAAATATAGCGAGAGAGATTGAGAGAGGGAGAGCGTAGAATTCATATCTTCTTTTTGTTTGGAAGGAATAATAGGTTTCCAATCCTGGTTCGCTTCAAACCAACTTTTGCCTTCCCTTTGATCCGTTTACGATTGACTGCAAGATGAAACTTTCCCTCCAAAACTTGATTTTAATTCCAAACTTGGCCTTACACACTCAAAAACAGCACAACAAAAAGGAAAGGATTAATTTTCTACTGGCAGCTGCCTGCTATCTTTGTTTGGCAAGAGTTTTAAAGCGACAATGATGTTGTAGAATATCTTATTTTTAATTAAACAACTTTAATTCACTGCGATTAGCTTCCATAACCACATGCCAAGTTTACGTATTAATGCTGTATCGTCAAACGATATGATATCGGTCAGTGTGAGGTGTTTGCCTGTAGTTGTGAAAAAGAAATTTTGTACATTTTCAATTATTTGTTGGATTTTTTGCTCTGCAATGGGATGGGATCCGAAGCCCTCCGAGGGATAATACAGGCTCTTCCATCCAACTCCTATTCCGACACGTCCTTGTCGTGCAGAGTGGTAACATGTGCCTCCATATATCCTAGCTTGGGTACACGGGCCAGATCCAACCCCTTGGGATCCAACCCCTTCAACCAGATCGACCACGTGTGAATAAGCTGCCGACGACAGTCGAGTCTGTTAAATGTCAGAACATATCGAGGAGCCAATATCGATTCCGATCACTACTTGGTTGGCTTAGTGATACGTTGTAGAATCGCTCGCCCCCGCGCCAATGGGGACGGAGAAAACACGCAGCCTCGGCTCAACACGGACTCTCTAAGGGACATTACTGTCCAACAGGTATTCCAAGCCGCTTTAGCAGAGTCTCTACTACCAAAAAACAGATATGAAACTACGAGCGAGAGGTGGAACGCTCTAAAAACAAAAATAATAAACTCTGCAAGACTAATCCCACTGGCTGGTTCGACGATGAATGCAGACAAGTG
>VTWG01000517.1:15887-30969 GCA_008817895.1 Anopheles fontenillei
CACACACACACACACACACACACACACACACACACACAAGAATAGGCATGGTAAGCAACATCACACGCGTACAAGCAGCAAAAGCTAGTGAGTGTGATAAAGAGAGAAAAAGAGCGCGAGAGAGAGAGAGAGAGAGAAAGAGAGAAAGAAAGTGGGATAAGGAAAAGAACAGCACAAAACACGATACATGATAAAGTGGGGAAGAATGTACAGTAAACAGCAATAAACTATGATACAGTGCCTACCTTAACTATATGGACAGTCGTTTTTCGCGATTTGTCGAAAAATAGTCAATTTTTATCTATCTCTTACGGATTTTCCACAAATCATGAAAAACCACTGTCAGCACTAGTTGAGGTAGGTGCTGTATAAAAACAAAACAAAGAATAACACAACATTTTGTCTTCAAATAAAAGTAATACAAAGTTAATGCATTTTCATCAATACTATGAAAACAGAATCATTGAAAAAATGATCTACAAATAGCCAAAGATAACAGGGTACTATGCAAAGAAATTAAAGCCAAAAACTATTTGGCATAATTTAGTATCAGAACAAATATCTTAACAAAATAAGGCGAAATAAACAGTCTGATGTAGAAAAATGAAGCATCTTGACAGTAAATAAAGAATTCAAAATAAATATAAAAACATGGAGAATTTGAAGTAATAAAACAAACACAAAATTGACAAAAACACTTTGAAAAATATATAATAAAAAAGAAAAAAAAAATAAAAACATCAACTGTTCTAAAACATAACGACTTGAAAAATTGATACAAATAAAAACACATCAAAATCAATATAGAAAATATGAAACAATGAAATGAAACAACGTAGTTGTTAGAAAATAAAACAGACAGAAGTCATTACGGCTATAACATAACGTAACGTGATGAAGAAAAAAAAAGCGAAAAAAACTAGTTACACACAACGAAAAAAGAACCCGTGAACAAAACAAAATCCTACCCCAGAACACGCCGCTACGGCACTTACTTGGGAGCGATATCGCAACCCTGCTGCATGAGGGAACCGATCGTGAACCAGAGCGAGTTGAGCAGCGTGAAGCTGTTCTCCAGAAACAGGGGCTCGCTGTTGCAGGGGTGCGGGTTTTCCCACTCGTACGGTGTGAAGCTGCCGCGGCCAAACAGGATAATAGGGGAAGGGGAGGGAGGGAAGAAGGTTGGAAGATGGATGAAAGACACCAGTGGTTCCAGTCCGCCGGCACCGAGAGCAAATGAAAGCAATCACAGGCACCGATGTAACATCACTCGCCCCAAAACGGAAGAGGCAGCAGACGGGGTGGAGATGGAAACAAAATGGAAGACAACGGGGAAAAGAAGCAAAATGAGGGATCATTGTAGTAAATAAGTGTAGCACTCATTTCGATTGTGTACTGTGCTGCGGTACACGAATGGCGTTTGTTGGGTTTTCCACTTTTCCGCAAGCGGCGAACGGGGGCGGAATATTGCTTGTTTCATTTGCCCCTGCCACCGCGGTCCCCGTTTGCGCCCCTCTTACAGTAACAACAATCAAAATCACTTCATCGTCGACGGGCGGAGCATTAGGAGCGACTGCGCGTAAGAAGTGTCAGTGTGTGGAGCTGTTATCAATTTGCTGCTTGCCAGTTTTGTAGCGCGACGTTTTTACACCTTTTTTCCGTTTTTTGCTCTTATTGAATCGCTCGATGATAGAAAACCGCCATGTTGGCCCTCATACGCACACACACACACACACACAGCTTTGTTGATGAGCTAGCATGAACGTCATGTTTTCCGCCCAGACACGTGTACGTTCGGTGTAATTCTCGAGGTGCGTTTTGCGAAAAGGATGAAGCAATCTAGTTATAAATTTATTATCTCGCCGCTCGCTGGCGCAAAAAGGCGGAACGATACCGACACACCACGCACACTAATACAGAAGCAAACGCGCTCTCTCTCGCTCTCTCCTTCCTTTTCCTTCACCACAGATCAAGGGTAAAGCAAGCGGTAGCACAGCGGCAGCGTTAGCGAGCAACGCACGTGTGCACCCGAGCGCGCTTTCCTTCGCTTCTCCAGCGAGCGGGGCGTCCCCTTTCATCTAATCCCGATCGAGCAGCGCTGCCGAGATTATCCTCCCGCTCAGTGTTGGTCCGGCGGGAGGGGACGGCCGGTTTGTTGTTCGCATTTCGGTCACACAACCTCACACACACTGCCGACAGAGACGGCCCACAGCCATTGGATTAAGATTTCACTTATCGCTTCTTCAATTTATTAAATTGAAATTTAATCCCGATTCCATTTCTGCCCCGTCCTCCTAGCCACACCCGGCTTCCCATCGCCTAATCCCTGATGCTGCTGCTAACTCTGGGGGTTCTGCTGTGTGTTCGCAGGCAACGTTCGGATGGTGTATCCTTTTCGCATCTTCCACAAGGGAGTTTTTGTGTGTGTTTTCTGCAGTTTCCAATGCTGCGCGTGCAAGAAGGAGTCAACTGGCAAGTGGCTGGCTTTATCGTTGTTTGTAGCTTGTTTGCGATTTACCAGGAATAATGTTCGCTTTGCTGTAGCTTGTCAGCTACCGAATGCAGTGCACAGTGCCTACATTTAGGCGCATTCGCTACAAAGCGCATCAAGCGGGACGAGGGCACGATTGCTTCGGCACGAAAACAAAAAAACGATTGAAAGGAAAATACTCAGCGAGCTATTGGAAAATGTTTCAAGGCTTCTATCAAGTGCCATTGATCTGCAAAAGAAGAGAAAGACACGAAAGAAAGCGCTCTGTGTTTCAAGTTTTTTTTCATACAAATGAGAAATTCAAGTACCATAATGTATTTGCGTGTGCAAAAGTATTAATTACACAGCAAAAACAAAGAGCTCTCTCTCTCTCTCTCTCTCTCTCTCTCCCTCTCTCTCTCTATTCTGTGTTAAAAAAAAGACACAATATCATCTTCCTTTCCCTCATTTGTGAAAAGTTGCTGAAGCACACTTTTATTTCCACCGTAACGCACGCGGGAACAAGGGAGACAAAGTAAGTGGCTTTTGAGTGATGAATTGCGTACTATGCCCTTCATCGTCCCGGCTGCTTGAGTTATGAGCGTTATGAATATCTTTGAATGAATACTCAAACACACACACACACACACACACACGCGCCGTCATCCATGGAAAGTTTGCTTCGACGAGGTGGAAAACAGCGCACCCTACGATGCATGAGTAGTGTCTATTTTTCAGCCCAAAACTTCAATCTCGCTTCGTTTGTGAACCGGCGGCACACCAAACAGCTTCATCCTTCACCTGTCCTGTGTAGGAAAAGGCTAGCGACGCGAATGTCTGTGGCTGTGTGTGTGTGTGTTTTTGTGTGTGCGTGAAAGATGGGAAAGAATAAGTGGAAAAGCAACTTCCCCCAATCATCTGGAGTGATTGAGATTTACAATCGTTGGTGGGAACGTTAGCGAAGGGTGGCTGTAGACGTGCTGTTGGGCTGTGGTCTGTTTAGAGGTAGAGAGCGAAATCCTTCGCCTGAAGTGGAAGTATTTTTCACAAATTCTTTTGTTTTTTTGGTTTTTTGTGTGAAGAATTGAGCGATTGGGCAGCTTGTTTCTTCCGAGCGCAAAGGAGTGAGTGCGCGAGAGCACTGCCTCTGCTGGTTGGCGTACCCAACACACACACACACACACACACACACACACACACACACACAAAACACGCTTACGGCCAGAGCTCACAAATCCANGGGGGGGAAAACCGTTGTCGGCAGACAGCACCTTGACTACCCGTTCGAAACCCCATCGAACGTGGCGTTGCTGTTCGTGGAAGGATGGAAACAAATACGGCAGAAGAAGAAGCAAAAAACCCCCCCTCTAAGCTCTGTCGTATTAGCCGTTAGCTACAACCAACCACCCACAACGGTACGGTACAATCCGACCGACGGTAGCAGTGAAGCGAGGGGAAAAAAAACTAAAACACCTCTTCGCATCACAGCGTCGGGAACGTTTGCGTGCTTGAGCGAACGCAGCGCTGATGAGGTGACAAAGGGAAATGATCGGTTTTACGGCTAAGCTGGCATGAAGCCGGAGCCATCCGCTCCCCCCTGCCCGACCGCTAACGGGTCGATTAGCGGTGGTTAGTGAGGTGGTTGGCCTGGCTGGCCTGGCTTCCCCCCCAGCTCGGACTTCAGTGAGATTAGTGCGTGGAGACGATAATGCAACACAATTAAGCCCGCCGCGGGATGGTGTGGAGAAGCTTTTGGAGATTGAACGTTAATTTGTTGCCCGCGTTGCGTCGTACCTTTAACCGAGCGCTGGCTGCTTTCGAACTGTCGTCCGCAATCGGTTACTCCAGCAGGATGGATTGCATTACAGCCGATTGAAAATCGCATCCAAACTGGCTCGCAAATGTTCTACAATGCTGCTACAAACTAACTTCAAACAAGCGCTACAAGGCATCACTACTACGAATAGAAAAAAAAACAAAACAAAACAGGCGTATTGAAAAGGAGGGTAAAAAACACACACACACACGCAATTACACACAATGAGAATGGCGAGAAAAATCCGTCAAAACCTCTGACACCACAAAAACAAAAGGAAAAAGAGGGATAAAATCCGTCACTCTGCACTCTGACTCCGTTCACCCGTTCGCGCGCGCGCGCGCTAAACTTTTGGGGCATTCGACTGGTTCTTACTTGGGCAGAAAATCGCACCCCTGCTGCATCAGCGAACCGATCGCGAACCACATGCAGTTCATCAGCGTGAACTGTGTTTGCAGCTTTTCCGGGTGCGGATCGCACGGGTTCGGCGTGGGCCACTCGTACGGTGTGAAGCTGTTCAGTTATGGGGTGGGAAAGAGAGCGTTTAGTACGAAGCTGTACAACTAGCGGAGGAGTTGTTTGGGTTGCATTTGTGAAGGTCGGGAACGGGAGAGCGGCGAAGAAAAAACACAACAAAATTCAAAATTCAAAACTCAGTCAACAGCTCAGACGGCTCAAAGGGCAAAATAAAAGCTGCACCAAAAACACCCAAGCAAGAAAAACGAAAAACAACAACCTTTTTTTTGTATTTTCCCCAAAACAACCAAACAAAAAAAAGCTCCCCACCCACGCGGGAGTGACACAATGGACGGAAATGAGAATTTATTGCCCTGCGGGCAGGGGGATTAAGCCAGCGGGGGAGCGATTTTGAATATTGATTGGAAAATTAACGATGATGCAACGAGCGACCGAAACGGTTGTATTTATTTTCCCTGCCGCCCGCGACATGTGAAGTACGCGGCGGGGAAAACGATACAGGGTTTTGCCAGGAGTTCTCATAGCTGTTGGACACTCTATAAACACTTTCTTGCGTGAAATCAACATAATTGAATGGGAATTTGGACTCTCTAGCACTCTTGTTGGACAAATGCAATAGGAATTCAAAAAAGGTGCCACACAGTTCAATTTCCAACGTATGAAGTTCACTTCCAATGGGAAAGAGTCAAGGAAGTGTCCCACTGCTATGAGAATCCCTGAAAAACCCTGTATTGCGCTAGTAAACTAGGCGCAGCATCTCACACCTGCAACCCCTCCACGCGGGTAGTGATTTTTCGTGATAATTAACTTCCACGTCCGAGTGCACACACACACACACTCAGGGCGAGAGAGCGAAAGCAAATTGAATTTGTGGTCGATTATTTACATTCCTGTGTGTGTGTTTATATACGAGTGTGTGTGTACTTCCTCTTCGCACTGGTTGATGAGCAGATAATCGCACAGCGGGCGTTGTATGGCGCTGTTTATTTTGTTGTTGCTGTTGTCCTCTTGTTTGCTCATCTCGCCCATGTTCATTGGCGTGCGGATGTTATCTGTGCTGCGCTCCGTTAATCTTGCCCAGCGGGATAGCGTGAAGCGGAAGCGTTTCAGTTTTTGCTTTGTTTTTTTTTGTTTGTTGTTGGTTTCCACCATTTTGCTTTTGCCCCCATCCCCCAGTTTGCGTAGTTGTGTGCGTGGGAAAGCTTCCCCATTGTGGTGGCTGTAATCGATGCTCGATGATTACGATGCTGCACAAGTAGCCCGCACTTGAAGCGCGCTGGGCAGGGGCTTTCGTTCGCCTAGGGGACAATATAACGGTGCCGTGACCAGGATTTCGATTGAAAAAATTAATCATTTTGTAAAGCGAACAGCTTTGTTTGATTTCTTTTCCCCGTTCTGATCTGATTGCGCCTTTAAAGCTCAAAAACAGTGCTTGGTGCCGTGACCAGGAAGCAGCCCCTGCTGCAACCAGCGATTGCGAGACAAAGAAGAAGGGGAAGAAACTACCAAGACTTGTGCAAGCGACCATTCAAGCGTGGCAAATCACCGAAATGGCCAGTAATGGTACCGCTGGGGATGCCCCCACCCCCCCCCCCCCCTCCCCCCGCTAACCGTGGGAAACAAAGGGGCGAAGCAACGAGTGACGCACCGCTGCAACAGGAACGCAACCGCAACCGCGCAACGGGGGAAGCGCAACGGTTTTGCACGATGGGCACTCATAAATGGTGGATAATTTTCAATTAGATTGCACTCGTAAAACGAAATTACGCTCCACACTTGTGCGACCGTTCGTCCGGTCGGTCGGCGAAGACGATTGCAAGGGATTTCCGACCGGGCGTTTGCACAGGATTTGGCAACGGGCACGGGCTGCTGCGGGTCGGGTGCGGGGTGGCTTTTGCTGCTTCCCATGCTGGTTATTCGCTGGTTTCGCCCACTGCTAGCGTGCGCACACGGTGTCATTTCCGGCTGAGCTGTCGCTGACGATGTCTAATGAGGTGCAATCTTGTTCCCGAGACCGGAGCAGACATGGCTGCTGAGGCGCTCGCTTGTCGTGTCCAATTCTTTTAGTGCTTTTTTTGTAGTCGTTTTGTTTGCTTCCCGTGTGCGACCGATGCACCGTTTTGAGCGCGACTCATGGCTTCCTGGAATGCGTGTCGTGCCTTTTTCATTCTCGTTCTATTTTTACACACTCTCTCAAGTGCTTCTTACACTCGAACGGGCAAACAACGTCGAGCAGCTGCTGAGAGGGAAGGGGCAACACACAGAAGGAAAAGGAAAAAAAGGAGAGACGGTTAAAACTTAAAAGGCATGCTCACCGCGCCAGTATGAACAGCAGCACCGAGACACCGAGGTAGGCCGTCGCCATGTAGATCCAGACGTCGAGCGAGAGCGGCGACAGGAAGGAAAACAGATTGGGTGGCTGCTTCACCGGCTTCCGGTACAGCACCGAGATGCCGAGGTTCATGAACGGCATCGTGAAGTCGACCACCTGCTCGCGGTCGAAGGTGATGGTAAGGTCGGCGATGGCTAGGTCGGCCCGCTGCTCCAGCAGCTCCTTGATCATGCCGTCCCATTCGCTGGTGTGTGTGTGAGTGTGTAAAAAGAAAAAAAGAAAACGATGTATTGAGTTGCGGGATGGATGGGATAGACCTTCCCCACGCTATTGCTCGTGTTTTTCTTCTTCTGCCACCTACCCCGTCTCCTTGTTGTGGCTGCCGTAACGACCGTCCGGCGCGAGCCGTATCGTGTAGTTGAAGCCCAGTATCTTCGAAATCTCGTGTATCAGATCGATCGCGTACCCCTCGAACTGCGAGTTGCCGGTCAGCTTCTCCGCCGAATCCTTGCGCATGCAGTACGGCGCGCTCAGGATCGTCGTCACGATCAGCGTCTTGTTCTGCAGTATCTCGACGATCTCCTTCTGCTGCTCGCCGTACGTGCGCGTGAAGTTGACGCCCGAGGTCGAGTTCCAGGTGCCGCTCTTGCGCAGCCCCTGCGGTCCCAGCTCCACAATGTCTAGCACGAAATCGCTCCGGAAGCCCTGGTGGTCAAACTTGATGACGTCGGTCAGTCCGCGCATCTCCACCTGTCGAAACAAAAACAAAAACACAAAAAAACGTTGCTTTGCGACGAGAAAAACAGGAAAGGAGGGCGAGCGACAGTGGTACGTACGATTTTCATATAATTTATGAGGCTGTATCCGTGCGGCCACGTATCCTGGGTGTCGCATGACAGCGGATGAATGTCAATCTGCTGGCTGGTATCCAGATCGTGCAGCGCTTTCGCAAACAGATGCACCGCGTCATACATCAGCGCCGTTTCCGCCTAGAATGCAGCAATGAGAGAGAAAGAGAGAGAAAGAGAGAGAGAGCGAGCCAAAGGATGAGTGAAATAATAAAGGGGGGGAGGAATAATTGCGCGCACGCAAGTGAAACCCATGAGCCGTACGGCTTCTCGCGTGGAAAGTCAACACACATCTGTCCACATTTAGCTCGACCAGGAGAGCGCTAGAGAAGGCCTCGAAAATGATGGCCCAAAGGGGGTAGGGGTGGATGGTGGAGAGGACTTAAATTAACATTCATACGAGTGCACCCAGGGCTTTGGGCGTTGTGCGGACCCGTCCGACCGGAAGCACCGTTCCGCCGGCCGACCGCCGTAGCTCGGCCATAAGCTGGCTCCCATCGTCCCATCAAACGAGAAGGTTAAATGTAAACGAAGCAATTATTGGCATTTCATTAGCCCTGGTGTGCTGGTGCTGGCGGTGGCGTTGGGTGGCGTTGGGTGGCTTCCCGCACAGCCGTGTACACAGCCGGCAAAGCTGCTGACAGTGCGTGCTATTGCGCTCCAACCCGCGCACCGTGGGACAGAGTTGGGTGATCAAATGGACATTTGGTTTTTCGTTTTGGATTCATTTATTTATTTTCTGTTTTTCCCCTGCCAGTATTGAGATTTTAAAGCTGAGTTGCACATGCCGGATGCGCCTTTTTTCCAGCAACAGCAGAGCAACAAAGCAAAAACGTGTTTTTACTGGACTAGAGAAGATGTTTTTTAAAAAGGAAGGTATTTAAAGGTTTTTTTTTGTTGCAAAAATTAACAAGATACCGAAATTCTCGGTAGCAAACGTAAAAAAGTAATGCTGGCTTTAAAAATTTGAACTTTCCATTGAGTCTGTATATGTTCAAATGGCTCTTTGCACATGTTATTGTAATTTTAGCTATTAGCTAAACGATACTTTCCTGCTTTCCTGTAGGTTATGCCTAACCTACTTTATCTAAACCTTAACCTGAACTATGTAGAAAAGAGGAGAGCTATATAATAGTGATGGGAAAAATGAAGATTTCGTCGGAACCGATTCCGGCTAGCTCCGAAGTTTTCTGGAATCGATTCCGGATAGTAGGTCCGGATTCAGTTACCGGAATCGATTCCGGAATTGGTTAAAGAATCGGCTCCGGAATCGGAATCGGCTCTGGAATCGGATTTGGCTCCGGAATCGGTATCAGCTCCGGAATCGGAATCAGTTCCGGAATTGGCTCCGGAATCAAAATCGGCTCCGAGTTCTGAATTGACTCCGAAATCAGAATTTGCTTCGAAACGGAGTCAGTTTCGGCATCTTCATAGGAATAGGCGTTTAGGTCCAATGATGCTATGTGTTGATAGCGGCAAAGAATCAAAATTTATTTGTAAATGATCTATTCACATGGAGATTCCCGGACTTATTTCAATTCAAACCATTCCATTTCTGGAGTCAAGCCTGATTTCGTTACCGGAACAAATTGCGATTCCCAGGTCGATTCCGATTCCGGAGACGATTCTGATTCCGGAGCCGATTCCGGTCCTGGGATCGATTCCGGAGCCAATCCCGGAATCGATTCCGGAATCGACTCCGGAATCGGCTCATGAACCAACTTCGGAATCGGTTCCGGATTCGGTTCCAACTTTGGAATCGGCTCCGGAACCAACTCCAGAATCGACTCCGGAATCGGCTCCGGAATCGGCTCCGGAATCGACTCCGGAATCGGCTCCGGAATCGACTCCGGAATCGGAATCGATTCCAGCATCGGAATCGATTTCAGCATCGGAATCAGGTCCGGAATTGATTCCGAACACGGAATCGGATTCGGATAGGTTCGATTCCGAGCTCCCACCACTACTATATAAAGCAAACGTAACACAAATACATTAAAGACTTGTTAGTGTGAAGTGAAACATCATTGTTTGTTAGTGTGATTTTTTTTAAATATTTTTGTTTTTTGTTTTCTGAAACTAAGAAAAAACAAGAACTGTCAAAGTTAATTTAAAAGCAAACAATGATTAAATAATCACTATTATAATTGATACCCACTTATCTCAGCTATATGACATACTGCAACTGAAATTTGAACTATTTTCCAGTATCAGCAGGGGGTGTCATATGTCCACTAGTTGTCATGCTGTGCGCTCACGAGCCTGGCTGTAGCGATGAACCGTCAACACGCGTGCCAAAATGTCCGACGAGCACCGTTTAGAGACGTGTGACTGGGATGGTTTTAATCGGTCTCGTTCTGGACGGGCCCCGTGCTTAATGATGGATGGACCTTCGGTTCGGGCCGGTTATGTGGCCAAATTCTCGCACCAATAATTTACTCACGCGCAAGGCGGACCAGGCGGACCCGGATAGGCGGATAGCGGCAGAGGCTGTTAGCTTTCAATAATGCTGGCGTTTATCTCGCACCCAGTACACAAGCCAGCGTGAAGTGTTAGCTTTAAATTATTATCCCCCTCCCTGTTTGGATGTAATTTCGCCCCAGCAGTGCAACAAGTAATTGTACCGCTGTAGCTATTTAAGGAGGACAAAAGCTGAAACGGCATTCCAATTCCGGCAAAGGGCAGGAATAGAAGGAAGTCAAGCCCAGTGCTCAAATCGTCTGATCTTTCATTGATATTTACATTAAATTTCTTCATGCCACCCGCCGGGTCAGTTGATTGACATGAATTTCAATGCAACGCGTAAATATAACAACCTCGGGACGTAGCCGGAAATTTCATTCCAATTTCCGTGAGCCGCCGTAGCCGAGTCATTGCGGGTTGAAAAATGAGTTCCTGCTCTGCGTGTGTGTGTGTGTGTGTGTGTTTTGCTGGATAAAGCAAAGGTAGGAGCTGCAGAGCCGTCGGTCAGACGTCCGGACAGCCGGAAATGATGACGACAACGACGACGAAGACGACCATGACGACTACGACGACGGCTACGTAAAGCCTGTCAAGAGGGTGCCCTTCCTTCCTGGCCAAGGGAAGTTTTTATTTCCTTGGGAGCAAAAGCACGTCCCAGTGTTTGCATTTTTATTGCTCCTCCCTCCCCAACAAGCACCAGGCAAAAAAAACAGCCACTGCCCGGGGAAAATTGAAATAATGTCAACCGGGCTGACGGCTCGGCCCAGTTGTCGGACAGCACGAAAAGCCCGACCTGACGCTGCCGCAGCCGTAATCTTCAACGCTCCGAAGCCGTCCGGGGCCGGGCAGCCTTTTTGGCAGAATAATTCAACAGCCCAGCATTTTTCGGGCCGCTGCGGGCTACACTCACCTTGATCACGGTCACGTTCTCCTATTATCCGGTTGTCCAAATGTCCAGTGTTTTCGTTGTTGGTTGCGGTAAACCCCCGGGGGGCGCAAGGCAGTGTGAGAAAGAAGAACCACCGATGATGGTCAGGGTGTGATTTATGAAGTGAATTTGCTTTGCGGTTGCGAGGAATGCTGGCCGGAACACTTACCGCCGTTTTGAAGTCAACCTTTTTGCCGAGCCGCGCCTCGCCGATCGTCCAGTTGTGGATGGCCTGCGCCACCTCCGGGTTTTCCGGATCGACCAGCCGGAACGCGGTAATGTTGGTGCCACCGTACTTGAACTCGTCCAGATTGATGGTGTGCAGATCCTGGGTGAGCGAAAAAAGGGACAAGATTTGTGCGACAGTTTAGATACGATGTTCATATGTGTGTGTGTGTGTGGGAGGAGCATGAACACTTACCAGCGATGTGATGAGATAGCTGTGGTAGTCGCTCATCATACCGATCTGCTGCGCCTGCTTCAGCACCTCATAGATCCGCTCGGTCGAGCAGTCGAGCACGATGTGCGATTCGGCCGAGTTTTTGATCTGCTTCAGCAGCGGGCTGCAAGGGGGGGGGGGGGAAACACAAAAAGGCAGATATAACCGATTGAAAAACCGAGTTAATGAATGTCCGAACGCCACGATGCATGGGTGGCTGCAGCACAGGGATCGTGTCTCGGCATCGTTCCGCTCGGAATATTATTTGGCACCGGTTTGACCCTCGTTGTCAGCTCGTCGCTCAGCGCAGGCATGTACAACATCGTTCGTGGAACGAACGGAGCGGTAGATAACGATCCCTGGAACGTTTTTCCGGATGATGTACTTACACGCAAAACTTCTGCCCACTATCTGTCAGTGCGGTAGGTGACGAGCACGTCGGCCCCTGAGCACTTCATTTCGCTACTGAAGCGCCCTTAATCTTCTTCCCGTTACAAAGTAACTCATGCGGAGCAGTACAGCTTCGCCGAAACTGGCTCGTTCCAAGCAACAAACAGCAAGCTCATCGCTAAGCGGTACAGTTTCCGTTTTGTTCCGGGCGAATGGAACCGATGCTCATTTGCCGGACAAAAATTAGTTTTCCTGCTGTTGCCAGTGTGCGTGATGCTGCTAGCAAATGGAGTGTGAATGTTGATCACCGGGCACACAACATGGCAAGCACTCCTCCTCCCGTTCGCATGAATTTGAATGCTGTGACACGGTTTGTGACACAAGCACACACACCCACACAGATGGCTTATCATTGCGCAAATGTGCCACATAGCAGCCCTCACCCCAGTTTTATGCAGTAAATTATACAAAACATCGAGAGTCGACGGTACCGAATCCATCCAATGTGCCCAATTTCCACCCCGAGAAACGGTGTAAATCGATGGATATTATTGGCTCACGAAAAGGGGGGGGGGGGGAAGTTTCGCTCGATTATCGATCAATTGAAGCCGTCTGCTGGCCACAGTGGCGACAACGTTCGAGCACTTTGTTGTAACATCGTTGCATCGCTGCAATGGCGTAATACTGAGTAATACGAGCGCATCTGGTTGCATGATTTTATTAAGTTACTTTTGCCAAGTTCATGCCTCGGCTGCGGGAATCGATGATTGGAAACCATTCCAGGTAGTAATAAAGCTATACATGAACGCTATTGGTTGATTATCAGCGGCTGATTGCTTTTGTTTCAGAGCACGAGAGCTTTTGAAGAATGGTGCGATGCTTGGATGAGTATTACCTGGTTTTTGGTGCAAAAGTACGCGATTTATTACTTACTTACTTACTTACTTTACAGAAACTTTACGGACGAAAGAGCCATATTTTATGCAAATGCTAGCAGAGTGTTCCGTGAGCCAAATTGTATAATGAGGACTTCAGGCAGTTTTGGGAATATTTCTGGTGTTTCCAAGAAAGCAATATGAGTCCACTATTATTTTCTCTGTACGCCAACAACCTAACATTTGTGATTCCTGGAGACTCCTGCCTGATGTATGCTTGTGATGTGCGTTTGTTTAAAATTGTCTCCTCGTAACTCAGACAGCTCGACTTTGCAAAACATATGTGATGATTTCTGTCGAAAAGTGTTGGCTCATCACATTTAATAGATTTGAGAAGAATATTGACTCCTAGATGACAGATATTATAGCTCAACGCAGCAATGAGGTATGCGACTTAGGGGTTATGTTAGACAGTTAATTAAATTTCAATCTGCATTACAAACAAAGCATTAGTAATGATTTAAAAATGCTAGGACTTATCTGGAAATTCGCTAAAGATGTTAATGATCTGACTTGCCTGTCAGGCTCTTGATGAAGGCTCTTTATGTGTGCTATGGGCAATACTTGGTCAAATGGTGTACTATGGAATCTCAACTCTGAATTGTGGATAAATAAATGTACCAAGCTATACTTGCGGAGTTAATTCAAAAGAATTGACAGTTATGCTAGTGTGTACAATCTTTGCTACAATTCACGGTGCCTGCTGAAATTTCGTGGTGTCTGTGGAGCGTTTACTGAACCATCAAAACTTGTTGCGGAAAAACACAGTATAAAAACTGTATCAAACAACATAAAACATGTATGAATGCTAATTGAGGGACTAGCAATTGCTGTGCATCAATGAAAAACTCTATTTAAAAGAAATATTACGTCCCCTCTTGTTCTGTTGTCAGTGTTTGTAGCAATACCGCACTGATACGGGTATGGTCTGACGCCTCTCGAAGGCTAATATAGGATCTCCATACCCTACTCCGACTCAATACGTACAGAACGGTAACATATTTCTCCAAATATCTGAGCTTGGGTATACGGNGGGGGGGGGGGTGTAGTACGGGGACCGACGATGCGTACAGCCCAATTCCCATGCAATATGAGCTGGGCGCCGGCCCCCGAATGCGTTGCGTTTACTCATCAGAAATTCATCAGGTAGTGCGCGAGCGCGCGCGCTCTGCCGTGGCGGGAAGTTGATTTGTGTGGTGAATGACACACGAGGGCACGCAGGTATACGCCAGCAGGGCCGCAACAGGGCCTTTACATTATGCGACACAGCTGTGGTTGCGTCCACCGTGCGAGCGCGATTGAGTGAAATGCGATTAATTTGAAGCGATACACACACACACACTTCAAGGCAGTAAAGGCCGAGCACTTAGTTAGGTGCAGCAGCTTCTTTACAGGGGTTTTCCAGGGGTTCTCATAGCTGTGGGAGACTTTGTAACCTCCTTCTTGCTTGAAATGAACTTAATCTAATATGAATTGGAATCTATACCATACAGTCCACTTTCCAATCATATGAAGTTCACTTCCCATAAGAAAAAGTGTAGGAAGTGTCCCACAACTATGAGAACTAATGGAAAACCCTGTAAAAGCTACCGCACCGCTAGCATGCGTTGCATAGCTTTAGGCGGTGGCTTTTTTTTTTTTTGATTCTCCACTGCCAACTGGAAACGCTCCCCGTGTGGTGATTGGGATGGAAAAGCGCAGCATTATCCCGTCCGCACTTTCAACCCCATGCCGTGTGATGTGACCTGTGCGTGTGGTCCAAAAATTCCACGGCAGCTCATGACACGGTATGAAACCAACAACAACAACAAAAAAGAAGTTAAATAAAAGCCGTGAACATTTCAATGAGATACCGCAACACCGCGAACGCGGTGGAGGCTGAAAATGCCCACCGGGTGAAAACACTCGGCACTGGTGGTCGCCCTGTTTGGTGCGACGGCTGGGTAATGGTACCCCAACGCGGCACCCCCCCCACCCCCCCCCC
>VTWG01000517.1:30982-41032 GCA_008817895.1 Anopheles fontenillei
CCCCCCCCCCCCCCCCCCAAATTTGGTCGCTGAGTAGTGCAGGGTTGGCAAAATGGTGTATTTTTAATTTTATTTTTCCTTACATTATAAAATATGATTTTATACGATTTATCAGCCGTTCTGCTTGATTATTCATTCATGGGCTTTACTTCAGGATCAATTTTGGCTTTTTTTTGTACTCAATTTTCAAAAGCTCGTTAATATATTTTAGAGTCCTTTATCAAACAGCAAAACAAGTCTTTTTTGCTGTCGAATACCTTCATCCGATACAAATTCAAACTATTATAAAAAGTGAAATTCAGCAAACCTATCTGTAAGCTTGCTAAGCGTAAAAAAGATTACTAAAGTAAACTTTGAAAACTTGCTCTGTAGCATCATCTTTGCACCTGTGTTGCTAAGCGCCTAAATGTATGCAATATAGCTACATTCAATGCATGACGAACAGAAAAGATTAAAACTCGCTGGCGCTGTAAATCGCCAGAAGGTATGCAATTATTATAATATTGATACCATTTGTCTCTCATTTTCATGTTGGAAACAATTTAATCGTATAGGAAAACCACACATGCTAGAGAAAAAAGTGAAGAGAAAAAGTAAGAGACAACGAGTGAATCGCCAAGGTTTTACGTTTACTTTCACTGATTGAATATTTTTGATGACAACTCTTCTTACACTTAGAAAAATTGTTCTAAACTACAGACACGTAAGTAAACATTTATTATGTATGTTTTGTTCGTTTAGTACGCAATGAGTACGCACGCTTGAGATTAATTGGATGCAAATTTTGCATGTGGTGGTTTACTAATATACTAGTGAAACCCTGTAAATTCACTGAACAATATACCACTCGATGACACACACACACACATACGCACGCACGCACTCCATACATTGTAGTTTGAAGTGAAAACGGCCGTGCCGGATGTGGTTGATTGCAGGTGGATGGCGAAGCGCAACGGTTTGCAGTTACACAACCGCTTACACATCAGTTTGCGGGGTTGCCAGAACCCGGTGACTCTTGCCTGTGTGTGTGAGTGCGTTTCAAAGTCAATTGTGAGGTTGCCATTTGCGCAACACAAAAAGAAGGGTACCAACGCACGCACAAAGAGATTAATTTCCTGTTCCGGCAGCACGGCAGCGCTGACGAGGGACGGCACGAGTGTGCAGCCGAGGCGCAGTTTTGTAATAAACGTGTGGTGCAGTGGCTTCGCTTGGCGGCTCGTTCCAAATAGTGCACAGTTGACTCCAATAAAACGGCTGCCTAATTGCACCGACAGAAGCGTCCCTGCAGTTTCCCCAAAGGGCGACACAGCACACAGCTTGCCGCTTGCGAGTTGCAGCGTGCAGACAAAGATTTCCCCCACGAGCGTGGTGGTGTACTGCGTTCCCCTCTCCA
The DNA here is from genome assembly GCA_008817895.1 of Anopheles fontenillei. Lineage (NCBI taxonomy): Eukaryota > Metazoa > Arthropoda > Insecta > Diptera > Culicidae > Anopheles > Anopheles fontenillei. Next base: position 32,379 of record VTWG01000517.1, read on the forward strand.
GGGAAGCATAAACACTTGCGCAAACTTCTCGCTACCGAAATCAAACCCCCTTCGAAGAGAGAAGGAAACTGTTTCTTCTAGGGCAACATTGCCAGCGAGTGGGGGCGGTTGTTTTAAATAATTCATAAATTAAATTTATTCCCCCAGGGGCAGGAAGGGAAGTTTTTGGAGGCTCGCCCGCTACCGCCACTTACCGGTAATCGCCGGAGTCACTCAACTGCCGCACGGTGATCGGGTAGTCGGAGAGTCCGTGCGCCTTGAGCAGTTCCTGCATGCGCACCAGCCCTTCGTTCGTTTCGTAGATGATGGTGAAAGACTTCCAGCCCCAGGCCGCCACCAGATCTACGTATGCCTGTGAAAGAGAGAGAAAGAAAGAGCGAGAGCGAGAGAGAGAGCCATATTAGTACACTGCTAGTTAACATCGGGTGTGTACGATTCCATTGAAGATTCCAACAGGAAAAGCCACAACTTGTGCGAATGGGCGCGCACAACGGTAGTACACGGACGTGTACTCTCAAGTGTCTCGTTGTGTCTGACTTGTTTACGTTCCGGCCTGCTGCCCATCGTGAATCTTGCTCCATTATCGCTCGTTGCGCACTAGCCAGCCCATTGTAGCCATTGAACAAGCGGACAGCGAGGCGACGACATTGTTGCGGGATCAAGCGCTCCATCAAGTGGGCTCTTCCCGTCTACTTAGCTCTTTTTCTTCTTCTTCTTCTTCTTCTTCTTTTAGCGTAAAGTGAAGCACGCCTTTGCGCGTAGAGTGTCACTTTACAGCATGCTGGCGCTTCGGGCTCTCGTGTTACCCCCTGCCGTTGGGCCGAGTCGCGACCGCAACGAGCAGCTCCACTTGAGGCTGCGGGTAATTGTTGCTCGCGAGTGGCTCCTTGACGTGATCGCTATTGTCATGGAGGAGTATGCTGGGAGGATGGGGAGGAGGGTGCTTTTCGTCTTAAAAGGGTAAATATAAAGACAAAGGTACATGCCAGCGCGTCACTTTGTTAAAATAGGAAGCAAAATGTTCGACGTCAAAATCAGCCTAGCAATTTACGAAACCACAGTGTTTGTTTTGTAATATTCTAATGACTTTTTAGTTTCTTTCTTCTTACTTATGAACCAATTTGCCTGATTTTGAAAGACGAGAATAAACTATTCGTATAAAAAAATGCTAAACAACTTTCAGCATGACATTTCATTCCATCGTACTTTTCCATCTTTCATGATTGTAATATGGGTTGACGGACTAATCATTACAGGGGTTTTCGGGAGTTCTGCATAATTCAGGGACACTATCTTGATTCTTTCTTACGAGAATTGAACTTCATGCAACGCGAAGTGGACTCTACGGTACCCTTTTTGTACAGGCTCATTCCCGCTAAATACAATACAGGGTTTCCCACGATTTATTGGGCAGTTTCCACGATTGTTTGGTGCGTTCCCACGATTTTTTGATCGTATCCCATAAACTTTTGGTTCGTTCCCATAATGTATTGGTATTTTCTGATTAGATATCAATACAATTGGATCAAAAAATTCTGGGAAACACCAAAAAACATGGGAACCCACCAAAAATTGATGGGAACCAACCAATAAATCATGAGAAACCCTGTAATGTCTTTCATCAGCAAAATTTGTTGAGTCTATGTGTACGGGGTGACAACGTAAAAATGATGCACTTTTTTGTGTCATAAAAAGGCAAACCAGATTTCATTTATCGGCAGAATCGATGCCTACAACCTCTTTAACATCTGAGCCGCGGCTCTCAAAAGTTTTCCGACCTTACTGTAGATGCCTGTTATTAATATTCTAAAGTTTTTCTTCAGCTGAGAAAATATGTGAGTTATTCTTAAAATATTTGCATGGAAAATGCTTGATTCGAAACTGCTAGGCTAGCGAGACTGCTGTCCACCTAGAATCCCGTTTGAAACAGAGCATCGTGTAACTGTTTGAATAAAATAAAAAATACACTGATGGGTTATTAGGGTTGCGGAAAAGAAACCCGAAAAGCGATCTAACAGACACCACTGTCCTTCTATCCTTTTGCGGCCAGGCCAAGCCAGCCTTCCACGAAACGATTGTCACCCGTCCGGAATAGAGCTGAGCGCAAAATTAGGGTTTTGTTTACATGCGTCGTGTTGTTTGCGCTTCATCATTTAGCGCTTGTGGCAGTGTGGACAGTTTCAGCAAAACGGCCACGCACAAGAATGCGCTCCGAGCAGGCGGACCCGGACGGGAATGATGCCGCTCGAACCCGAGGAATGGATGGGCGCCGTGCCGGGTGAAATATTTGCTGCAATTTATTCCTGCCTGTCGTTCGGAGAATATCGATTCCGTATTTCCAGCACGCCAGCCACCGGCGCACACGTGCAAATGAGACGGGTGGGAGAGAGGGTGGAACGAAAAAAAAAGAAGAAGAACAAAAAAGCATGCACAAGCGTGCCCGGTGACGTGCCGGCGTATACGGTGGATAAATATTATCTCTGACTACGAAGCAGCTCTTTCTAATAAAGCATCTCGCAAACTACCAGCCTCCGGTTGTCTCCGCGCTCGCTTGTGCCCGAAGTACCACCAAGACCAAACACAGCCACCAGCAGGCCATGGCTCGGATCGGAAATGGAAGCGAACCCGAAAGACCGTGGCCTGTGTACACAAATTAAATATACATTTTATGCGACCGAGCTCGGGTCGTGCTTCCTTCCCGTATCGGTGTACAGGGAAACTCTGCTTCCCTTCCCCCCCCCCCACCCCCTCTTGCACACCGCCACCAGTGCGCTCAACTTTCCCCATCCATAACGAACCCCATATCGTGAATAAATGCAAAACAATGGCTCTTTACTTCGACGGAACCGGCATAAATTTGCATTCCAGGGCTGCATTCGTTCCATTCCGTGCCGACCAATTTCCCACCGGCTGCTGCATTGTTTCCTTGCTGCTGTACACTATTTTACCGAAGCGGAAAGCTAATTCTAACCTACCGAGTAACGGCCGGGAGGCGATTAAAGTGCAAGCTTCTGCACATCGGTATCCCGTTCCTTTTTTTTTTGGTTTGGATGTCGAATCTTGTAACGAGCTTCTTGCGACTGAAACGACTGAACCAATTTTTCTCCATTTTTCGGCAAGGCCAAAAATGGGGTAAGCCCATGCCGGCAGCAGCTTTGAGCCCGGTGCTGCATGCGCCAGTGCATAACAGCCGTGGCACAGCGTATCCGCCGGAGAAGAACGCTGAGCACGATGGACGGCCTCCCTTAAGAGCGCTGGCGAAAAAGGGTTCCGCAAATTGGATTTATTGTTTTTGGGCTGGATTTTCTGCTGCTCTTAATGTGTGTCAGTGTGTGTGTGTGTGCGTGGGGGGTGGAGGGAGGTTTTTCACATTCTGCACTCGGGCAAGGGACCGAAGCTTTCGCAAAAACCCCGACCAATCCGATTTGGCTGATGGAGCGGCTGGCTTTAGCGGGTTTCGAAATCAATCGATCGGTGGGGGGTGGAAGAAAATCGCCTCCATCGCTCGTAAGCCATCTTCTTCGGGGGGTGGGGGAAGGAGGGGGGGGATTTTCGCTGCAAACTCGGGAGCGAGATTAGAAGCGGAACTTCGCCAGGAATGTAGACGCATAGTTGCGCATGTGAAATAAATTTCCTCCCAGCAGCAGCAGCAGCAGCAGCTCCACCTCACAGTGCGCTAGCCTTTCACAGGCGAAGCGAGAGAGCGCAAGAGTCAATCGAGTCGATCAATCAATGGCGCTCTCTTTGTCTCCTTTGACTCCCCGTTCGTGCTTGGGGGCAGCTTTCGGGACGCAGGGTTTTACAGCAACCGGGTTGATGACGGATTGGTATGTGGCAGCCCCCCAACCACCTATCGACACAGCGGCCACAACGGTAAGCTCCAATCAATAACCGTCCGGCTTGCCCGGCTAGCCGGAGCGTTGGTACGGATCGTAGCTGGCAGCTAAAATTACAACCTTACCTTCGACAGCGTGCTCGGATGGGGGTACAGATTGACGAGACAGCTTTCGCGCCGCAACCGATAGTCCCAGCGCGTCTCCAGGTGAGGAATCTGCGAAAAAGAAAAGAAACGGAAAGAGAATGTAGTACGCATAAGAAGCAGAAAAAGATCAGCAAACGGTTGACGGTGTAATGGAGCGAGTCAACTTAAAAGTAAATTTATTAATAAGACACCTAACAAACCAAGCTGGCCATTTTTGTGAAGTGCAAAGTATACTTTCAGGCGATTTAGTTGGAATGTGCATACCTGAAGGTATGCAATGAGAATAGAAAAACAACTAATGTGCGAAGATATTGCGTCATCGTTTTGGATAATCGTTGAACGATCGTTAATAGTGAACAGAGAATCAATCAAAATGATCCTAGCTAAGCCACTTTTTTATTATTTTTTTTATTAAAACAATACAATAGAATGTTCTCATCAACTAATTGTCCGAACAAAGATTTCAATTCATGTTTATCTAATACCTGGAGTATCTGTTTGTTAGCTAGTAGCTCTACATAATTCCATTGGTGACAACATACATTCGGTATTTTGGTTTCTTTCCCGGCGCAAAACGGCCGGTTGTTTGCTGCGCACAAAATTACACAGAAACCCATTGCCCCCGGTTCGTGGGGAAAGAACACTCAGCGGTTTGCTTTGCTAACCGCTGAACTCGTACGTGAAGGATTTCCACCCACTCAACTCCTCGCATCACTTTTGTTGTAACCGCTCATCATAATTACGTTGCATACGCTTTGGTTTTAGGAACACACACACACACACACACACTCACACGAGTACGAAGTAAAACAAGCGAGCTCATCCATCCTTCCGGCAGCAGCAACAGGATGGACGCGAAGGATGGGGCGGTTGGAAAAAGGCAAAAGGCGCCCGCTAATGAGAGCGCACGCTGGGTGCGGAAATAGTTCCGGACGCTTACGCCGACCATATCGAGCGGAAAATTGCAAGCATGCGTCGGATGACGGTGCTCGGTTGGTTAGAATCTTTGCGTGAATGGGTGTGCGTGTGTATGTATGTTGATTAAAATAACTTTCACATGACCGTACGCCATTGAGTGGTGTCCTTGCCACTTTATTTACTTTTTATTGTTTGATTGGTCTACCTCTCTCAGTCCTACATGCTTGTGGTTGTGTTTCTCGTTCGTTCCTTGGACGCTGTTGCTTCTTTATGCTCGTGTATTATCGCTGACCGGCTTGATAGGTGCAGTATGGTGCAGAGATAAGTTATGAATGCACTTTATTCCTCTCCTTCCATTGTTTTCCAAGTGTGTGTTCGATTAAAATAAATTTCGCTCGTTAACAGATGAAAGACAGGCGACACGATCTTGGATGGGGCGATATGAGGTTAGGACAATTAAAAAATTTAGCTTGATTTGTCCGCTCCACTACGAATCCGGACAGGACGAAGAATGTTTGAGTTGAACGTGAACGTGAAATTTTCAAAATCCACTAGCTGAACAAATTTTCTTCTTTTCTTTGGGTAAAGAGGGGCAAATTGATACTGTTAAGGATTTTGCTATATTTTGCTCTTCTTCTTCTTCTTCTTCTTCTTCTTCTTCTTCTTCTTCTTCTTCTTCTTCTTCTTCTTTTCTTGTTTTATTCGTTGTTCTACTTCTTCTTCTTCTTATTCTTTTCTTGTTTTATTCGTTGTTTTACTTCTTCTTCTCGCCTTCTTCTTCTTCTTCTTCTTCTTCTTCTTCTTCTTCTTCTTCTTCTTCTTCTTCTTCTTCTTCTTCTTCTTCTTCTTCTTCTTCTTCTTCTCGTCTTCTTCTTCTTCTTCTTCTTCTTCTTCTCGTCTTCTTCTTCTTATTCTTCGTCTTCTTCTTCTTCTTCTTCTTCTACTTCTTCTTCTTCTTCATCTTCTTCTTATTCTTCTTATTCACCTTCTTCTTCTTCCTCCTCCTCGTCTTATTTTTCTTCTTCTTCGTCGTCTTTCTCCTCATCTTCTTCTTCTTCTTCTTCTTCTTCTTATTATTATTCTTCTTATTTTTCTTGTTTTATTCGTTGTTCTACTTCTTCTTCTTCTTCTTATTCTTCTTATTTTTCTTGTTTTATTCGTTGTTCTACTTCTTCTTCCTTTTCTTCTTCTTCTTCGTCTTTCTCCTCGTCTTCTTCTTCTTCTTATTTTTCTTCTTCTTCTTATTTTTCTTGTTTTATTCGTTTCATATTATGTTCTACTTCTTCTTCCTTTTCTACTTCTTTTTCTTCTTCTTCTTTTTCGTCTTCCTCTTCGTCTTCCTCTTCGTCTTCTTCTTCTTCTTCTTCTTCTCCTTCTTGCTTTATTCGTTCTTCTTATTCTTTTTTTCTTTTTAAAAATCTTCTTCCGCTTACCTGCTTCCTAGATGATCTTTTTTGTTTACCTATTTCTTCATTCTCTTTACTAATGCTTTTCCATATTTGATTCGTAGTTTTTAGAGCTCGATCATGGCATGTTTTGGTTCACTGTTGAATGTATTCCTTGCACATGTCTTAAAGTTTGGTTTAATACAAATTGAACAGTAGGTAATAATGTGTTTTAAACATAATTAATAATCTCACTCCGAAACACATTTGTTCAATCCAGCACCAGTGTGCGCACATCGACACACGCGCACACTAAATCGCGCACACACACACAAACACACACACACACATTTGTACCACCCGGACACATATTTGCGCCCATTAATGTTTGACTGGGGGTAAACTTACGCTCGCTCGCGTACGCCCTTCGGTCATGAACGATTTTTCACCTCATCCTTTCCACTGTACGCCGAAAGCTTTTCGGGCGGAACGCTTTAGCACTGTGCACGTTCTGTTTGCCGAACGTGCGAATGTTAACATTCTCACTGAACGTACACACACAGACACACGCACGTGTAGAGAAAAAGGCAACTAAAAAGTCACCCAAAACATAATCATTCCACATACGCTTATGCACCATCACCACCACCACCACCTAGGGCTATTATTGTAGGAAGGGGGAGGGGAGGAGGGTTTGTTTTAAGCTAAGTATTTTATTTCCCTGCCCCCTGCTGCCATCCTGGCCCGGCCAAGTGGCACTTTTTTATGTGAAAGCCGTTTGTGTGTGTGTGTGTGTGTGTGTGTACGTGTGCACTCACACATTCACACAATCCTTTCATTTTATTGCTTTCGGTGCTTTTGGAGTTTTTGGAGCTTCGACCGCGACCCCGCTTGTACTAGGATTTCCAACCCCTTTCCCTCCCGCGCCATTCCCTATCCATGCCGTGCCAACAACTCCTTCCACCACTCTGCATCCCCATCCCCTTACCAGTTAGGTAAATAAGCACAGCACGAAAGTACGAGCAAAAGTTTACGCGCTTGTTTTTCTTCCCCCGCACGCCTCATCCACCAAGCCGCCCGTTCCATTTTAGTTTGCTTCTGTTGTTTGGGTGCGCTCCGTACTAGTGACGGAATGGTTTGTGTGGATGTACGCGTGTGTGTGTGTTTTCATTCTCTTCCTCCGTTGTTTCATTAACGGTTCCCTGTCGCACATCTCAGTTTCAGCTCATTGATGGAAAGTTTTCGGTCTGAATTTTGCGCTCTGCTGCCACCGTCCGCTGTGCTTGTGCTGCTGTGTTTTCCCCCTCAGCTTCTTTATTTGTTTGCACCGTTTCTCCCCTGACAGCTTACATCCTACCTAATCGCGGTGGTTCCGTTTGTCATCTCTGCGCTGTCTTGCCCGCTTGGTTTTTCATTTTTGAAACGCTTATTTATTTATTTTTACTTCCTTCTTCTTTTTTTTTGCTTGCTGCTGGAAAGTTGTTCCAGCTGGCAAGGGCGGAGCGAGCGCGCAGCCGGAAAAGGTTCGCCACCGCGCCAACGAACAGGGAAAAAGGTAAATATAAAGCAACCACGGACGCAACGCTCGCGTAAGTAATGAATATTTCCAATCGGAACTTGCCGCGCTCCACTCCCACGCCCACTTTGCTGTGTTTGACTTTGCTCAAGCGTTTCCGCGGTGTAGTTTTTTTACGGGCGCAGCCCTTTTCCTTTGTTGGAAGAAAATGTTAAGTTTTTCCCCACAGAAAAGTACGTTCCCCGGGGGAACACAAAGAACCAAAAAGAAAAAACCACTGTTTGTGCGTTTCCACATTACGTAGCGCTTCTAATTAACGCCTTTGCGCCTGGTGGTGTGTGTGTAATGCACGGGCGCGAACAGGTCGTGTGCTCACCGGACTTAAACGACGCAGCAGACGAAAACGCTGTAATAGAATGCCAAATTCCGCTTTCGAGCTCGGTGCGTTTGTTCCAGTTCCGATTTTGAGGCAGTGTGAAACAAAAGAACTAGTGGCAGTGCAGCGGAGAATCGAAAGTCGACGATACAACTCTTCCCACGCCGTATCGGGCCAACCAATGTCGAACGGGTTTCGGTTGCAAGCGAACAGCTTTTCCACACCCGGGCAAAGCCCCACCCTCGGCAGAAAGGTTTGGGGCTTGTTTATGGAGTAGATTTATCGTCCCCGGCCCTTTCCACCTCAAACCCCGGGACAGAAAGTTCGTCCGGTTCGCGGGGAGCCTTGTTTCTTTTTGCCCCCGTTCAAGTTAAAATAAATGCACTACAGTTTTATGGTGCAGGTTTTGGCTCTTTTCAATGAGTTTTCTCTTTTTTTTTTGTTGGTCTAACTATGTGTGTGTGTGTGTGTGTGTGT
>VTWG01000517.1:41103-58801 GCA_008817895.1 Anopheles fontenillei
ACGACTCCGGACGACTCCGGACGATTCCGGACGACTCCGGACGACTCCGACGACGCCGAACAACTCCGACGACTCCGGACGACTCCGGACGACTCCGAACGACTCCGGACGACTCCGGACGACTCCGGATGATTCCGGACGACTCCGGACGACTCCGACGACTCCGACGACTCCGAACGACTCCGACTTCGGGCGACTCCGGACGACTCCGGACGACTTCGGGCCTTTTCGGACGATTCCGAACGACTCCGGATATTGCAGTGCGGACCTACCTTCCGGAATCGATTCCGAATTTATCGGATTCGGATCGGAGTCGACTCCGGATTTTTGCCAACTTTTCCCATCACTAATGTGTAGTTCTGAGGAAAACATGAATATACTAAGCTCAATGGTTCACGTTAAAGATAGACTTATTTTTTTTACTATAGCTATTGCCATAACTCTCGTTAGTATTGAATGGTTTTCTAAGCATGGCATTCGTTTCTAAGGCTTTTAAATGACCTTTCTAAAACACTGTGAACCCTGAGCGCTGTTAAGTAAAGCATTACTTTTTGAAATATTGTCGTTGAAAGATGCACCGTTTATTTGCTTGAATGTGAGGGATTTGAAACATTGTTCATGATTGAATTATTTTTCCTTGCTATTTACAAGTCTTGTTTGCCTTTCTTAATGTAATAGTATCTATTTAAAAGCAAAAATACTCCGGGCATTGAAATCGAGAAATTAAAAAAAAAAACAGTTTTCATCCCGGTCTGCTTCCACTGTGCACTGTGCTTTCCTTCGGAATACAACTGTACCATGGACGTGCGCTTGTGTGCGCCCCGGGAAACGAAGACATAATTTTCCCAGCTTGCCGGGCGGGCTCCAGGCGGTGGATCGGGAACCGGGACGATGGCAAAAAATGGGTTAAAGGATCGCCCGTCACAATCTTCGGTACAGCGGTACAGCCCACTGTGAACAGTCACGGAGGGCTGGGCGCCTCCATCCATCCAGCCGGCCACCGCTCCGTTTTGCACAGCAAAAACCCCGGAAACTAATTGATACTAATTGGCGCTCAGCGCCTTCGGGGCTGGTTCGGCAAAAGGAAGGAGCGAAGATGCGAAAAGTTTGGAGCGGAAGCAAATCGAAACAAAAAAAATACAGAATCCTGCCTGCCATCACGCTATCGATGAGGTTTTCTTGGAAAGCCCGCGCAGCGCTGGGTGCGAATGAACGTTAGCAGCAGCCATTTTGGGTAGATTAATTTCAAGCTCTACAAGCGGCCAAGTGGCCGAAGCGTCAGTGGAAAGTGTTTAATCACTGGAAAGTTGTGAAGCGGGCGAGGAATTATTGCTGCGCGAGCAGCTATAAACTATAATTTAGTACGAAACCAACACATACCAGGCCAGGCGAGCAAGCAAACGGTGAACAAATTATGCGTGGAGGGTTAAAACTCTCGCAAAGCAAAGTGAGAGCGCCACTTCAGCGAGCTCGCGGTAAATTATAACGTTTTATGGGCTCGTGTAAAACATTTCCCGAAAGAGGTGTGCTCGTCCCCTGCACGGTTGGCCCGGTTGCCAATCAGCACAAACCGGACCTAGAGCGCCCGCGGTAGACCAAGCACAGGGCTTTTGATGTTGTGACAAGGCTCAGCCACGCCTTTCGCGCGCCGTCACAGGCCGAAAAATCGCGCGAAAGCTCCACACAACATAAAAAATGGGCAAAAACAACGAGCAAAGGGTGTTTCGCTGGCCTTGGAGGATGGAGTGTCGGCAGCCCCCCGTTGGTCTGGTTGCTTTTCATAATCATAAAGTAAAATCTTGCTGCTGCAGGGAAGTAAGGGGGTGAGCATTGGAGAACTGTTTCTTAAATAAAATACCTTTTTGCGCTGCGTGGGATTTCGCATTCGCTGGGGTTTTTTTTTGCGGCTGTTTTTACGCAGCAAACTTTGCAAGAAAGACATAGTGTAGATCGTATTTCTCACGCGCATCCAAGCTGCACGGCAGGTAGGGACGGGAAAGGAAGGCTCGGTGGTGGGAAAAGCTCTAATGAAAAGTGTGCGCTATCAGCGTGAAAGTGCTGCCAGCTTGCCCGCACAGGGGCGCGTACGGTAAGCCCGTTAAATGCTTTCATTTGTAATGAAGATAAAAGGCCAGATTAGTCCTCGAAGGGTGCGTGCGTGTGCGTGTGTGTTTGTGGTCTTTTTTTGTCAGAACTGCTCCACCCACCGAATCCCCGCTCGTCTCGTTCTCCCTTTCCCGTGCCAGTTTTGTGTCATAAAAGGGCGAGCCGAGAAGGTGATAAACCCCCGCCCGGCTGGTACAGGAAAATGAAGATTAAGCTGCCACAGGAAACAGTAAGCTGACGCAAAATACAGCACAACACGCAGACAGTGTGAGAATATTATTAATCTTAATAATAATAATAATAATAATAATAATAATAATAATAATAATAAAAATAATAATAATAATAATAATAATAATAATAATAATAATAATAATAATAATAATAATAATAATAATAATAATAATAATAATTATAATAATAAAAATAATAATATACGTCTAAGTAAAGGAAATATGTTCCGTGACAGAATGAGGACAAAAGTGTTTCAGAAAGAAAGAAAGTTACATTTTAATTAAATCAAAAATATACAACTCAAGTAGCTGATTGCATTTAGAAAACTCCTTGCTGAAATTATATTGAGCTACACGAACCCGATCGTACTTTACTGGCCACCACTGTGCCCACTGTAATCTGTCCGTTCCTGTGCTGCAATTGTCGCCGTGGGAAGCATTAAGCAAAACTTTTGCCTTCATGTGTCATTTATCCTTGAGCTCGACCGTTTCATCTCGGCACTCGAGTGGAAAAACGGGCCAAGGGAAGCGTTGTGGTTTCATTTCTGCTTTTTCCGTTTTCTTTCCAGGATTGACGGAAAAGGTTTGCCCGCCCCTCTGACACTGCTTCGCGCGATGGCGCAGGAAGGCAGTGCTCCTGGAACTGCGCAGGGAGACGGCGAACCGGAGCGGCAGCTGGCAACTGGAGCGTGAATGTGCGATGTATGTGTGGCTCATCTTTCATCCTGCAGCGGCAGTAGCAGCCGGGTGCAGCCGGGTGGAACAATTTTCCGACCTCGGCGACTATGCGCCGAGTGACGGGAATTTTTCACCTGCCAGCGCTCGCTGTCTCGCTAATTATCAGCGTCCCGATCAGCGGCTCACCGTGGCCGGGACAGTTATTCGATATGGCACGGGCAGCCAGCTCGCCCCATTTGCTGGATCATTTCCTCTCCGTCTCTCTAGCTCACTGTCCCGACAGTCGCCCCGGGGTTGCGGTCGTTTGGCGGACATCAGGTTGCGCGCTAAACCGGGCGGGAGAAATGGTCCAGCAATCAGTGCTCGATTGCTGGAACGCTTCGCTCGTGTAAGTGCTGGAGTGGAGGTTCGAAGTAGCAACAGCGAGTTGACACACTGTTACTGCGAACTAATGCTTTTATTTTTCACCGTCAGCAAGTGCGTTTTTTACAGGGTTTTCCAGGAGTTCTCATAGCTGTGGGACACTTTATTGACTCTTTGTTATGTGAAATGAACTCAATGTAATGGGAATTGGACTCTATAGCACCCTAGTTGGACAAATGCAATAGGAATTCTCAAGGAACCTGTCCAAAAAGGATGCCATAGAGTCCAATTTTCAACAAATGAAGTTCACTTCCAATAAGAACGAGTCTAGGAAGTGTCCCACTACTATGATAACCCCTGAAAAACCCTGTATTATCAGCGCGGCGAGGTAATGTTCAACAGATTGCAAACCCCTCGCGTAGTTTTTTGCAGTGCTACAGTTTCTCCAACAAAGCTTTTATGCTTTTTTGCATTTCTGCTCGTCCACCTGGAAAGGGGCAGACCACTAACCAGAAACCTAATGAACGTGTTATTACAGTCATTAAAAAAGCACAGTACTGCAAATAAAAAAAACCTTTTTTCAGCACATTTCCGTGTATTTACTTCGGTCATTATTTGCACTACGCTAAAGCGATCCATACAGCTTGTTGATGTTAATTATCAGCATGGCTTCGCATTGAACAGCACAATCAAGTGTCAAATCCATCTCGGAAAATCTTGCACGTGTGTGTGTGTTTGTGTGTGCATTTATCGTTCGTTACCCACGAACCTGTTGCGCTGAAAGGGTCGAACGAACTTTCTGGATGTACCGTTGCCTTCCACTGCGATAGCGATCGAGATTTACTTCTTTTTTTTCTACTGTTTGCTTTTTGCTTTTCGCTGTCATTGTAACACAAAATCCCTTTCAATAGCAGGCCGAAAGGCAAACCCCTGGCTTACCTGTCACCTGGGCCCCGAGAAAGGCCTAAAGCAAAATGGATCAATCGAATCGTGATGGTAGGCGGCGGTGCTTGCAGGACAATCAAATCAAAATCGCAAGCAAAGAAAAGCCCCGGTGGATTTTGGTAAAGGTAAAGGTGTACCTGTCACTGGGCCCGAGACCTTGCTACGCCCCTTGCAATACACAAACACACACACATACTAATACAGCACATTTTGCTGGGAGGAAAATGTTGGCTTTGGGAAATAATTCTCCACAAATGGCTTCAGAAAAGCGGAGGGAAATATTGTGTTGGGATAACAATCGGAAGCATTCAATCGAGTGCAAAACCTTTCCCTAGATGCTAGCACTTTAAAAATATAAATTGTACGAGTTGAAAAAGTATTTAAGATGTTTATTATAATAAACAGTTGTAGATTTTCGTATCTTAAAACATAGATTACTGGAAAGCAACATGTAATGCATTTATTAAAAAAAGACCAATCTTATTATTAGTCTAAACAACGATATAGTTTATGACACATGCAACAATAATACTTCATTTAGTAAATTATTAGCGAAAAAACATTCAATTTAATCATGAACGAAATAAACAAAACAATGGAATGAGTTTTTTTAATTATGATTGATTAGAAAATTATGCGAGAAAATGGTATCTATCTGGTATATAAGCATTCTAACGAGAAAAGGAGCGTTACGCTTCAGCAGAAACACCGTGGGAAAGCTTAGCAATTGCATAGAAACGCGCTCGAGAGCGTGGTTGCTATGGACTACATCTTCAAAGTTTACATCCTTTTACTTTTCTCTGTTGCCATGGTGAAACATCAGATTCTTCCTACAATTCTGCACAATTCGGTGTAAGGAAATCATACATTTGCACCAATCAAAACATTTGATTTTGTAACCCTAAGTTTACACTAACTAGATTAAATTATTTTAATTTCAACTGGATTTCATACCCATACATTGATAGTAATCAATTCAACACATTAATTTCGGTTGGTTGGTTGATTTTGAGTCTATGGTAACACTTAACAACATGACGGTTATAGGTTCAAGTCCCGTATGGATCGGGCCTCTCAAACATAAGACTGCCATGCCCTGCAATAGGCACATCAATATGGTAGCGAATAGCCTAAGCTATTGGCGGCCAAGGCCGGTCGCTGTTACCCCAGATGTATAGTGAGAGGGCTATCTATAAAGCCAGCACCCTAAAACTTAGTCTGAAATTACTAGATCTTATCTTTATTGGTGCAAGAATCGGGATATGATCAACTACCGGGACATTTGAACAGGCAACTTTATAGTGAAAGGTATTACGAAGAACGATCCTATGGCGGAAACACAGGATACGTGGGCTGGCGAGCTCCTTTAAAATCAGATGTGATTGATCATGTTCTTTGATACTAATAAGTACATAAAGCCTTTATACAGGGTTTTCCAGGAGTTCTCATAGCTGTGGGACACTGTATTGATTCTTTCTTACATGAAATGAACTTATTGTAATGGGAATTGGACTCTCTAGCACCCTTGTTAGACTAATCCAATAGGGGTGCCTAGAGTCCAATTTCCAATTATATGAAGCTCACTTCCAATGGGAAAGAGTCAAGGAAGTGTCCCGCAACTATGAGTACCCATGGAAAACTCTTTAATGGCGTAATCTGTTTGGCGTAACGTTCTACATAGTCATATCGGCCTATACACAGGGTTTCTAGACGTAATAAGTACCACGAAGCCGCTATGGCGAAGTCTTGCTATGGGGTAACAGTACATCTGAGGCTTGAATCCATGATGGATATTTTTTTCAAGTCTCACGAGTCGACGACTGTACCATGGAACCGCTCCCATGTTAAAGTATACAGTATGTGGCCTTTTCTCTAAATGTTTTTTAAATCCTGCAATACTCACTGAATGTAACTACCCTGCAATATTCACGCAAAGAAATCGACAGCAATCGACAGACATTAAAGAACTTGTTTGAAACGAACAAATTTCGATCGAAAAGAGCCTTTAACGAAGCGCAGAAAATAAAACAAAAAGATAAAAGATCTCCTATTTGTACTGCTCCCTAACAAGGACCCTTTTTCGAAGCGATGCGGAGATGGGGGGTGGAAGGTTTTCTTTTAAGAAGCGGGATCAAACAAGCTGGCCTGATTTTTATTTTCTCGAAGGAAGAAAGTAGAAGCAACAACAACAAAAAACACCTCATTTCGGTCACCCCGTTTCGCTTGAGAAAAGGATTTCGTTGGAAGTGTGAGCGCTTCACTGCGAGCAAGTCCGCCTTTTCCGCCTGTTGCGCTTCGTTTGAAGTGGAAATCTTCACAGCGGTTCGTGTCCTAATAGGACCAATAGATGCGTGTTTTTTTTTTGAGTAAGAAAGTAAGAAAGGTTGCCGATGAAAAATTGTGTCCCTTTTCTAATCTGCTCCCTTCAGTAAACGGGTGTCCCTTTCGGTGGGAAATTATGTCAACGGTTGCGGCTGCGGAGGCTGCGTAATTATGAAGAGCGAGAGGGCGCGTTTACACAAAGTAATTATCAACCGACAGGTACAGTGGCGCTGAAGCGTTCTCCAACAACCCGGAGTGCAAACCACTGTGGACAGAGCGCTAGAAGAAGTAAGCGAACATACAGCCAGGGCGCAATACCCGTTCGATCTTTTAACAAGCAGTAATAAAGGTGCCTTTTTCTAACACATAAAACCAAAAAGGAGACGTTAAATCATCCCCGGGTTTGGAATTACTTGCAGCGTTCTCGGGAGAGAAAGAGGGAGAAAGGAAACAGACCGCAGACCGTGGACATTTCGAAACGACAGCTCAAAACTTTTACCATCCCCCCCGGTTAGGGTCCGCAAGACAACGAAATGCAGCGGAACAATAAAACCGCACAAAAATTCCGCACCATTATCGGCGGCATCGGCGCAAGGAGTGGCGTCCTGCTGGGTGCTGTGCCGCTCTCTCTCTCTCTTGCTTTCCTGCTCCTGCACCGCAGCGCACCCGTTTCGCCCGTTCGGTTGCCATTAAATTGCATTCTGCGAAGGTGCAGCTGATGATCGGGACGGCGGGCGCATTAGAGAAACAGCTGCATTCCGTGCTGCAGCGTGCAGCAAACGAAAAACAAAAAATACAGTCACAATAACAATACGAGAACAAAAGGAACCACTATTCCGGGGGGGGGGGGGGGGGGGAGGAAGCGGTGGAAATAGAAAGCGGATGATGAGCTTTTCTGCTCAGCAACTGTGCCCTTTTAACAGCGAATCGAAATTGCTTTCAAAAACCCCCCGAAAAAAAAAAGCGCCATCAGTCGAGCCGTAACTAAAGTCAAACCGTACTGCTTTGTGCTGTTGTTGCTTGCCTGGGTGGAAAAAGGGCGATATAAAATGCGGGAAATAGTACCCAACTCAGTTTCTGTTTTTTGTTTCTGGTTTTATGCTCATTCCGCAATGTTTTCTTGACGATGAGCTATTTTAGTTTTTTTTTCTTTCGTTCAATGTGTTGTGTTTTTTTTTTAAAGCGTACCAAATTTTCATCACTTCGGATGCTTTCGATTGTTTTTGCGAGCCGAGAGGTGTTGCAATATGTTGTTCTTTAATTAATCTAGCACGGTGTGTGTGTGTGTGTGTCGATCTTTTGTGAGCGAATGCCAGTGAAATGACTTCATCCAGCGGTGCACACTTGTGGCCGATGCAATATATATATATGCATCGAAATTGACTGTCAATGCAGCGGCGCCATTTCCCACACAACGAAATTGGGGGGATGGTCGGTGCTGGTCTTGAGCGTCTGAAGGCTGCTCGCTTTATCGCGCAGGGAAACGGTGAATGGGGTGGAAATTTCAAGCGCACAATAACGGTGCAGAACGAAAAGAAAACAAACAAACGCCACACCCGCCCAAGCAACCGAGCAGATAGTGTCAGCTGCAGTGACGCAGAAGACGACCGAGCGTGGCAACCTTTCGGCAACGCCAAGTTCAAGTGGCTGGCGAGCGGTGTGTGAAAATGACTAAACCTCC
This sequence comes from Anopheles fontenillei, assembly GCA_008817895.1. Taxonomy (NCBI): domain Eukaryota; kingdom Metazoa; phylum Arthropoda; class Insecta; order Diptera; family Culicidae; genus Anopheles; species Anopheles fontenillei. Next base: position 49,432 of record VTWG01000517.1, read on the forward strand.
TCCCCTCTTTTCGCTCTTCGCCAAAAAGCGACAAACCTCATTCCTGTGGCGTACCCGCCATGTTATTATCGTTTGCTCTTGCTTTGCGCTTAAAGTGTGCATTTCTTCTTTTTGGAGTTTTCTCCACCTGTGAAACCGCTATCAACGGAAGATAAAGAATAGTGTACATCACATATGCGCACACACACACACACACACACACACACACACAAGCGCACATTCATACCTTCTAACACACAGCCACACTTAATCGGTGCGAAACGGTGCAAAGCTGACGGGAAGATCGAAAGCATCATTTTCGACCATTTTCTTTTTTTGTGTTACTGTTTTATTTCGTCACCCAGCTTGACGCGGTTTTATTCATGAGAGGTAGAAAAATGAGCGTACAATTTCTCATACACTCACACACACACACACACACACACAGTGGCACAAAGGCTTCTGTGGGTTGAGCATTGCCTTGGTGGGGCCAGCGACTGAATGCTTCTATTGTTATTCTGTATGCAAACATTCATAAAATGCACACACACACACAAACACACATACACAAAAAGGAATATATTAAGGTGTGTGTGTGTGTGTGTGTGTGTGTGTGTGTGTGTGTGTGTGTGTGTGTGTGTGTGTGTGTGTGTGTGTGAGCAGGTCATAGATATGCTCGTGTCATAACCCATTGGACCGTCGCGAACGACCGAACGAGGAGCGGTTTTACCTTGGCGACGGCGACAAAAAAGCTGATTAAGTTTGACACAACGCTTACAGGACGCCGCCGACGACGACCGGGTGTCTAGCCGTCCATTTTGTTTCGTTATAGCCTTATAGAGTAAAGTTGATAGGAGAAAAAAGAGGAGAGAAGCTAGACAAGAGTGCATTGTACATTGTAAAAAAAAATACACGGGAGTGTGGCTTGGGCAATTTAAAAGCGATTTGGAGGACATATACTACTTTCAAGTAAGTAACGCCATTTTTTTCTTTCTTTTTTATATATAAAACACTCGTATGATGTAAACAACTTCTTCAATCCCCTGAATAAACACGCACCGATAACATTGATTACAGCAAAACCATTTTCAAGTGAAGTGTTTGGAGGTTTGAACCAAGGCTGAGTGAGTTGTTAACCTGGTAGCTTACCACTACACCACCAAGGTGGCTCCGACAGTGGGTGTTTCAGCAGCAATATAAATTTAGTGCCGCCGTGCTGGATAGTTTAATTCACTGTGAATTGTATGTTGATTGCACCCAGCTGTAAATGATATTAGAGTTAAATTGTTTTTATTTACTTTGTTGTAAATACAATCAATTGCTCCTCCATTTGTCTTGCCTTTCAGCTCGGCAAGCTCAAGCTTTGCTCAGTCAACATTTTAAAAACAAATACAAAAACAGGAGGCTTCATCAGCACAAACCAACAAACGATTCAAACAACCATTTGCATATATTTAAAAGTGAGTCCTTGCGTCTGTCGATGATTTTTTTTTTATTTTGCATCATATCTTGTACGGCCCTCCTTTCGGTTGCGATTCCCTCTCCATCTAAAGCGATTTGTGTTGATGTGCTGGTGTGCGTGGTTGTGTGTGTGTGTGCGTGTTTGCATCCCATTGCATTCTTCCGCTGCTTGCTGGCATCGATCCGGGACCCCGGAAAGGTTCGACATTATTCGTTGACTGGTAATTTATATTGTTTACAATCGGGTCACCGTCAAAAACGTTTTACGTCCCAAATTTCCGGGCCCGTTTTGTGTGTGTGTGTGTGTGTGTGCTATACTCTGCTCACGCTGCCTGCGCTCAGGATAATTTATTTTGTTTTTTTTTTCTTCTAAAATTTCCAAAACCATCCGTTTGCGTGAGGATCAAGCTTCATGGGAAGTGATACGTTATGGTTATGGCTGGGAGTTGGTTCTGGTGCCATTAGAGCACGAGACATTGGGCAGTGATTGTAATTGATTGTAGGTTTGCGCGCTCAAGATTCTCGCATAGAAGAAAAGGATACTGGCATAAGCGAGCCCTTGAAAATGATTTCCGGGTTTTGGTTTGAAAAGTGAAATAAAATGGGAGAAAAACCATAAAAATTTAAACAGGTAAATTGCAAAATAAAAGCACTCCATAAGGATTAACCAAATCCAGCACGCAACTTACTGCTAAGGTACTGGCAGGATGAGCTTAGCAGGAAATTAAGCAATCCTTAATGAGCACAGAATCGTTCCAAATGGGCAAACCAAAGCAGTGACGGCAAATAACACTCTCGCACCTAGTTCTTGTTGCGCGGGAACAGGAAACCTCTAGACTGTTGCGCGGAAAGAAGAAAAAAATCCTTCACCCTAAAGGTAGGGTGGGTTTCGATCTGATTAATTCACTTTTATATGCCTTCCAGCGGCGGACGGTCACACTGCGACTGAAGATTTACGACCCGTACTGATCTGCCCCGACACCAACCGTCCATCGCATTACGTACGAGCAGCCCACGAACCGTTGCTGCGAACCGTACGATGGCTGGCGATTAAATCCCAAGATGGTAATCATTATCACTCGCCCCCCCCCCCCCCCCNCCCCCCCCCCCCCTTGCGCTCAGTGTTTCCGCCCAGTGTCCGAAGGTGAAACAAAAAGGGAAAGCTATTCTGTTTTATAATGCAGCTTGATTAACGGTTGGGGAGGCGCACTGATATCCACTTAAACTGCGATGCGGTGACGCGTTTTATTCCTTGCCCGCACAATTATTTATCTTCCTGTTTCTTTCTCCCTTTCTCTCTCTCTCTCCTTCATGCATCTTCTTCTACTGACCACAACGAGGTAACCCCACTGATGGATGACAAGGCACCAATCGCTGTTGAGGTTGCTCCTGTTGCTGCTGACAACGTGTGCCCTCGTAAAACCGAAACGTTCTTTACCATATCCTCCATCTCATCTCTCCGTTGCATGCAGTATTAATACGATGGTTTTATTTTCACACCATCTACTTCCTCACGCCAAAGGAAAGGGAAGAACAATAAAAAAAACGGATAATGACTTAGCGCACAGTGCGCCACTGCCAAGCGGAAGGAAGCGCTTCTTTACAAAACAACTACTACGCTTGCTGATATCGACAGCTTCTCATTCGTGGGCAAGACGTCGTTCACTCCATGGGACTAAAACCAAATGAAAAACACAAAAATGCATTGCATTGAAGAGTTTTCACAATCAACATTCCCCATCAACGTTCGTCACAACAGTTAGGGCCAAGGGATGATGTGCCATTTGGGTGCACAAAAACCCACCCGGCTCCACAGTAGGATTGGTTTAAAAATTCCATTTTTACACTGTGAAGCGAAAGCAAACACAACCAGACCAGGACAAAACTTCTTCCCGGCCACAGAGGCTTGCCTTGTTCGCTCCTGTTACGGTGGACCAAATTCCAACCGTCTCAACAGCGGGGCCCCGGTGACAAAATAAGGCGCACAGCGTCATCATGCCAACGCGGTGGCTATTATTAACTTTCCTGCCAGAATTCTGATACAGTTTCGCTCGCTCCGACGCACCGAAAGGGAAGCAGCCAAAACAAAGCAACAAAAAAAAAGTAAGAAAAAGCAAAGAAATAAAGATACACACGCTCAGCAACGTTTCGTAGAAATTTGAAACACCATCCTGAATGCGTTCGAGATTCGCAAAAGCGCACCCAAAGGGAGGCCGGCAAGGGAGGCCGGCACGAGCACGAAACGTAAAACCAAATCACCATGATACGGAATGATATGTTGGCAGCGTTGCGTAAAGCTTTTCCATGGAACGGCGGGCCCGAATGGGCGGGCGGAGAGCGGCAGGAAACAACAAGCTTCATTAAACCAAACTTCAACCATTCCAGCAGCTACAACACACCGTTGGCCAGCAGTTTGGTCAGCTGGCGGCAACGCAACACAGCGTCGCAGCCAAAAAGGAACGGCTCACACAAAACGATAGTTGCAGAGTGTTTCCGCACGCTTCGGAGGAAGAAGCCATCGCGCGGCCACCATGCTGCTGTAACAACTCATCTTGGGCTCCGGCCGCTCTGAGCGTAGGGTAGGCTTACACGCTTGTTTTTTTTGCCCTTTTTACTACCATGCGCCGTGAGCTTTAACTGCTCGCTCTGCAATAAAAAAAAAAGGTAGACAGTGGTGCCCGGACTGTAGATGAGTGTGTGTGTGTGTGTATGTTTGCCGCCAATGTTGGAAAATCTGGATCAAAAAAAAAAAAACGAGAAAGAAAACACACAGAAGGGAACCTTTTCATCCCCTTGTGTTTTTTCCCCCCTCGCAATTGATCGCCGTGTAGATCGCAAACGAGTGGCCGAGGAGCACACGATGGGATGGCAGGGACGAGATATAATCGAAACAAAGCGCACTGCTTTCCGTCGCACCCGTGTGCCCGGGAGCGCCCAAATTTATGCAACACACATTGGCGTCGTTTTTGTTTTTGCTGGCGTTTATACAGCGCCGGCCATTTCGATACCCCGGCTGGAGGTTATTGTGGCGAAGCGATTTCAAATTTCAGTTTTTCGAATGAACGATTTATGCTTTGAACGGTCGCTTAGCTATTGCATACATTTACGGGCGCACAGGGGTTATTTTTTTGTTTTTTACTCCCAAGCATGCTGGCACGGGAATTAACGCTACATAAGTGTGTGCAAGAGCCCGTGCATGATGCACTCCAAAAACAAGGCTTATTAAAAAATCATCCTCAACCGGGCAAACTCATCACACAAAACTCCGCTCCACCTCGGCCCTTTTGCTGGACATGGGGGGGGGACGGCTGCAGCGGAAGGGCGGGTAAAGTCTATTTCGCACTTCGCCGGTTCCCGGTAACGGATGCGCCTCTAAGACGGCAATCTGTAGCCGGAGCCATCTCGCTGCGGCGTCCGGCTGTGTGGAGCGATGCGTTTGCTCGAATGCTCGGTTTTCGTGCCTCTGTTTACCGGCATCATGGTAAGGGATGGGATTTTTTTGTTTTTTATATTAGTCTTTCTCTTCCTCCGACGCACTCCACCCACGCATGCTCCTACTTTTTCCTTAGCCCGACGGAAAACTTGCGCTGCTTGCTTCTCCGAATCACGGCACTGAAGCAACGTAAAAACAAACGCAAAAAATCATGCTTCCTTCTCCAGTTTTCCAGTTGGGTTCTTACAGGAAGCAGACTTCAAATGAGATGCAAATGTAGCGCTGGGAAAAGGAAGGGTGGCAGGCAGTGAGGGGAGATTTTTTACCGTACGAAAAAAGGCTACTCAAGTTACCTGGCTCAGATGCGGAGAGCTTCAGTGGTGGGCCGTTTTCCGGCGAGGTGGTGTAAAAACCTGCACCGAATGAACATCTGCTAATTATAAGGTTAAAAATAGTTTAACATGCGATAATTGGCTTCTTCTGTTTGAGCAGCACATTTTGGACTCATTAAAACACACACACACACATACACCACGTAAAGTGCACGTATTTTCGATTGAACGTATCCCGTCTGCTGTCCGCTTTTCGGTCTGGTGCATCAAGTAAAGTGCGATAAATAAATTGCAAAAGCCAAACAGTGTTTACAGTGCGGCACTCAAAATAGGAAGCACCGGATTCCGGAGGGATTGAAAAAAAAACTCATCAAAACCAACCATTCCACTGGACACAGGGGGGGGGGGTGCTCTGAGCGTTGCTTGCGCTAATTAAAATGTTGTGACGAGCTGTTAAGCAATTAAGGTGCGGTGGGTGGCAGCCTTGCAATTCGAGTCCCGTGTATGCGATCCCGAGCACGACGGGTGTGCCAGTAAGCAAGAGCATCACTTGATGCGCTTAAACCAGTCACCAGGGTGGGTGCATTTGCGTACCCATTACTGACAGTGCTGCGGCCAGTACTTACTGTTGCTTTTAATTTTTTGGAGGGCTGCAGTGTAATGTCCAATTACATCGAAACCATTTCACTATTGAAGTAGAACCGTTGATAGGCAATACGTTTAAGGGGTTTTTTTTAATAAACTGTTTTTATATGTGATTGGAATGTCTTGTTAAAAAAAAATAATTAAAAAGTGGACCATCATTAACGCCTAAATGTATGTAACGTATCGATTTTTTTCCAACATACGAGGTAACCAAGAGATTTCGAACCGGACTAAACGATACCGACCCACGCAACCGAGCAAGGCTAACGATTGGAAACTCGGAACAAGGAACTGCAGGTCCCTCACAGCACCTGGAAGTACCCGCATTCTTGCGGACGAGGTGAGGGCCCGTGGCTTCGGAATTGGTAGCACTTCAGGAGGTGCGCTGGAAAGGAGTGACGGAGCGCCCGTATCGCAGTGATTGCATGATCTACCAGAGCGGTGGTGAAAAGCATGAACTCGGTACGGCGTTCCTGGTCATAGGGGAGATGCGGAAACGAGTGATCGGGTGGTGGCCGATCAATGACCGGATGTGCAGGTTGAGGATTCGTGGCAGGTTCTTCAACCTGAGCATTATAAATGTGCATAGTCCGCATCTTAAGAGCACCGATGACGATAAAGACAACTTTTATACGCAGCTGGAGAGGGAGTACGACTGCTGCCCACAACACGATGTCAAAATTGTCATAGGGGATATTAATGCTCAGGTCGGACAGGAGGAGGCATTTAAACTGACAATAGGAAGTGTCAGCGCCCACAAGCTGACGAATGACAACGGGCTTCGGCTCGTCAGCTTCGCCTCCTCCAAACACATGACCATCCGCAGCACCTTCTTCCAGCACGCACCTCGCTTCAGCTACACCTGGAGATCACCGCAGCAGACATTATCCCAGATCGACCACTTTCTCATCGATGGAAGGCACTTCTCGGATGCAATCGACGTAAGGACCTACAGAGGAGCAAACGTCGACTCAGACCATTTTCTGGTTATGGTTAAGTTACGCCAAAAAATATGCGTGGCTAATAAACTGCGCTACCAGCGTACCCCAAGGCTCAACACAGACCGGCTGAGACAAGCTGATGTGGCGAGGGACTTCACAATCACGCTTGGGGAAGCGCTGCCGGAGGACACCACTACCGAGGCGTTGTCTCTCAATGACCACTGGCGTATGGTGGAGCAAGCCATCAGCAGCACGGCCGAGTGAACAATTGGCCGCGTGACCCGTAACCAGAAGAAGGAATGGTTTGATGATGAGTACAGACGAGCACTCTCCGAGAAGAACGCCGCAGCGTACCCGCATGCTCCAGCGCGAGACCCGGCAGAACGTGGAAGACTACAGACGACTGAGGAGGCAGCAGACTCGGCTCTTCCAGGACAAGAAGCGCAGCTTCGAAGAGTCGGATGGGCAACTCATGCAGCAGCTATCCCAGTCGGGGGAAACTCGCAAGATCTACAGGATGCTAAATGCGGCACGAAGCGGTTTTTCTCCCATGATCGCCGTTTGCCGCAACGAGGAGGGAGATATCCTGTCGGACGAGCGAGAGGTGATTGACAGGTGGAAGTGCTACTTCGACGGACACCTGAATGGAGCAGAGATACCGGAGCAGAAGTAGAAAGCAGAGTAGAGCAGCCCTACGACAGCCAGCATGACGATGACGAAGTGCCCCCGCCATCTTTGGACGAAGTCATCAGCGCCATCAAACAGCTGAAATGTAACAAGTCAGCTGGCAGCGATGGTCTGGTGGCCGAACTGTTCAAGATGGGTCCGGAGCGGCTTACCTTCATCATTCATCGGCTGATTGTTTGGGATCAGGAATAAGTACCGGACGAGTAGAAACTGGGTGTCATACATCCAGTGTACAAAAAGGGCGACAGGCTGCACTATGCCAACTTCCGAGCCATCACAGTCCTGAATGCTGCCTACAAGATCCTGTCCCGAATACTCTTCTGACCTTTCTTTCGCCCCTTGCTACTGATTTCGTGGGCAGCTACCAAGCTGGATTTGTTGGAGGCAAATCGACCACCGACCAAATCTTTACTCTACGGCAGATCCTCCAGAAGTGCCGAGAGCGCCAGATCCCAACGCTGTTGAGGGCCACTAAGGACGGGGTGCAGTGCAAGGTGAGAGTGACGAACATGCTTTCGGAATCGTTCGAATCTCACCGGGGTCTGAGGCAAGGGGACGGACTCTACTGTTTGCTGTTCAACATCACTCTGGAAGGTGTCATGCGAAGCGCGGGGCTTCGACATCCGGGGCACGATTTTCACCCGATTTCTCCAATTCCTTGGCTTCGCGGATGACATCGACATCATCCGACGTACAACTGCGGCGGTGTCCGAAGCGTACACCCGACTGAAACCCGAAAGGATTGGATTGAGGATCAATGCGACGAAGACAAAGTACCTGCTTGCCGGTGGCTCTGTACGTGATAAAGCCCGACTCGGAAGCAGAGTATCAGTTGACGGCGACGATCCCGAGGTGGTAGAGGAGTTCTGCTACCTTGGTACGATCGTAACTTCGGACAACAAACTCCTGCGGTCCAGAAGACTCTAGCAACACACGAAATGCGCCATATATCGCACACTGATTCGCCCGGTAGTCCTTTACGGGTACGAGTCTTCGACTATGCTAACAGAGGACGCCAATGCACTCGTCATTTTCGAACGGCGGGTGCTAAGGACTATCTTTGGCGGTGTGTGCGAGCAGGGCGTGTGGAGAAGGAGGATGAACCACGGGCTAGCAGAGCTGTTTGGCGGTGCTGCTATCCTGACGGTCATCAAAGCCGCCACTTTTTAAGCTCGTTAAGAGCAGCAAATTCTAGCAAAGTGCTTTGCTTACAGTACGGAGAAGCAAACATTCCGCATTCGTAACGAATAGTTGAAGCAGTAACTGCACCAACATGCACTCCACAAGTTGTCCACTGGTTAGCAATGGTTTTCATTACTGGAGGCTCAAAACTCGTGGGAGGAGTTGCAAAGGAAACAAAAAACTTCCCTGCGAAGCGTACAAAACACACATTTTTCGCAATCACTGTCACAAACAAGGCACCAACACTTCAAGCACACCGCGCACTGACTCCACCGAACCGGCCCGCCAGCTCGAAAACCATCACCCGATCCGTTACAGGCACCACTTAACCACTTTATGGGAGAGTTTCTCATTTGCCCTTTGCCCTTGCCACCGCGAATGAGCCGAACTTTGCATCCATGAGTTGACATGAAGCCATGAAACTGCGTTACACCACCCTCCTCACGCTGTGAGGAATGTGAAATATGATCGGGCCCGGTGGGGTATGTTTTGAATCGAGCAGGAGAGAGCGAGAGCGAGAGAGACAGAAAGAGAGAATGAGTTAAGGAAAGGGTCAGCAAATATGTTTCCAAAAACCCTCGGTAAAGACCAGTTGCTTGATCGCTCAGGCACGCACGTACACATAAAAAGTGCACCCCGAGACTTCGCTAATGGGTTCAATTAGTGATGCCACCGTCCGTCTGGTTGAATGGGGGGGGGGGGGGGGGGAG
>VTWG01000517.1:58814-73102 GCA_008817895.1 Anopheles fontenillei
GGGGGGGGGGGGGGAGGTAAAGTTAATTCGCCCCATTGCCGCATTTCCATTTCATTGGGTACAAGAATAATAAAAAAAAAACAGTGGAGGAAAATGTGCCAGCTAGAAAAGGAAATTGAGCGGCCATGGATGATTTTTTGCTGTTGCACTCTTATTCTTTCTTTCCGTTTGGGTTTGAGTATTTTATAATTCGCTTCATAACTTTTAAATACATTTCTTTAATCCCAGTATGTGGTTTTCTATTTTTCTATACACTTATATTTTTGTTATGCTAGCCTATGAGCACGACATTATGTAATCACACCGGTGATTGTATCTTAAGTAAGGCTAAGGCGTTTTTCTGTAAAGTGACGCAAAAATAATCCCAAATGACATTTTCGAGCACGAATAATCGGGAATTCGAGCAAATTCCCTTAAACTGGATCCTTAAACTGCACCAGTTTAATGGAATTTAGAAAAAAAGTCCTTTAAAATTTTCTGTAATGCGGCTTTTTTGTTACTTTCTTCTAGATTCACTCGGAAATAATGTTTGATTATCGTTATAGTCACATACCCATTTTAAACATAAATAATACCCATTTTTATAGAATTACGTCACATAACCCAACTGACATTTTATAGCACGAATAATCGGGAATTCGAGCAAATTCCCTTAAACTGGAGCCTTAAACTTCCCTTAAACTGCTCCAGTTTAAGGGAATTTAGAAAAAGTCATTTAAAATCAAATGTGATGAAGCTTTTTCGTTACTTTCTTCTAGATTCGATCGGAAACGATGTTTCCTATCGTTATAGTTGGTCATGTACCCATTTTATACTTAAATAATACCCATTTTTATAGAATAACTTCACAAAAAATTAGCTTTTGTTTTTCATCAAAAAACCATAGCTATGAATGAAAAATGAGCTCGACGGCATCGTCCACCGATAGAGGAACGTCTAATTTACGATCACACCAAATCTTGGCGCTTTCAACGCACTTGACCACACACAAATCCACAATTTCAGGCGTATAGAGTACTAATCTAGCAGATATGGTAAAACAATTTCGAGCAAATGTCACTTGTGAAAACAAGCTTTTGTTTTTCAAAGCTATCAATTAAAAATGAGCTCGACGGCATAGTTCATCGATAGTGGAACGTCTAATTTACGATCACACCAATTCTTGGCGCTTTCAACACACTTGATCACACACAAATCCACAATTTCAAGCCTATCGAGTACTAATCGAGCAGATATGGGAAAACAATTTCGAGCAAATGTCACTTGGGATCCCAACTGACATTTTATAGCACGAATAATCGAGAATTCGAGCAAATTCCCTTAAACTTCCCTTAAACTGCACCAATTTAAGGGAATTTTGAAAAAGTCCTTTAAAATCAATTGTGATGCGGCTTTTTCGTTACTTTCTTCTGGTTTCTCTCGGAAACGATGTTTCCTATCGTTATAGTAGGTCATGTACCCATTTTATACTTAAATAATTCCCATTTTTATAGAATAACGTCAGAAAAAATTAGCTTTTGTTTTTCATAAAAAAAACCATAGATATGAATGAAAAATGAGCTCGACGGCATCGTTCATCGATAGTGGAACGTCTAATTTACGATCACACCAAATCTTGACGCTTTCAACACACTTGATCACACACAAATCCACAATTTCAAGCCTATCGAGTACTAATCGAGCAGATATGGGAAAACAATTTCGAGCAAATGTCACTTGGGATGCCATCAGCCAGCCGGAAACGCCTAAATGTATGCAATTTGTTCAGCAAAAAGGGCGAAATAATTGGCCTTGAGGTTTTAAATTCGTTATCAGACTACCTTTAACTTTGAGTTAAACAAAATTTCACTTTAAGGTATTCATTCTATCGAGGACAATCCTAGTTCATGCTGTTGTTGTTGTTTTTTTGTGTTTTTTTTTTGCGACACTTGGATATCGGAACGTACCAGCAAAGGGAAGCCCGATGAACAACACGTTGGCCGAGCCCGAAAACTCGAACCGTCAGGGTGTAACTAAGCTCATGGATTATCCAACCACACACACACACATACATACATACACACACACACTGACATATACACACATAGAATCATCAGTAACAACAAAAAATACTGGCCAGGAACAGGAAACATGCCCAAATGTGCCTGTGCCTTTTCATAGAACACACACACAAAGGTACACGGACCCCCCAAAAAAACAGCCTCCGATTGGATCTGTCGACTCCAGGAAGGATATCGTTAGCTGCTCACATCGAAACGGCATAGACCGGTGCGAGCTGTGTGCTGATGGGGAGTTGCGGGTGTAAGCTCCTCTCAGGATACGGGTACGTAAATGTTAACAAAACAAAAAAAAAACGGTCCCGATGTAGTGTAGAAGCAGGGAAGTAACACCAAACCAGAGCATGCTTGCGAGCGCTGTCGGCCCAAAACAGATAGTGGATCAGGATCAGGTCCGATTTGCCATGTTGCCGCAAAGCAGGAAGCCCGAGAGCGTGCGACAGGGAGCGACCGATTTTGCTAGTGCCAACATGTAGCGCCCCCGGTAGCGCCGTTGGTCGGTGTGGCTTTGTTGGCTTACTTTTCGATGTTTTTATTTGCCCCCCAGCTCCCCTTTCCTCCCCTACAGCCTGCGGGCGACGATCTTATGCTGGATCCATGTAGCGGCTGCGGTTTAGCTGTCGAAGGCTGATACCGCCCAACGCCCGGGCGGTCAGATTAGCACCTTCCTTCGCCCGGCTAAGAGTGTCGATTTTCGGACAAAAGTATTAAGACGTGTACTGGATTTTTGCTTGCTAGGGGCAGGATTTAGAAACAGTTCGCCCAACAAGTTCTCCCTTCGGAACTGTCTCGCATTAAAGGCTGTGCAGCTGTGAGCTCCGTCCCTTTCAGCAAAGGGAATAAACAAACCAAAACAACAACAAAAACGGTCTCAAAATACCACTACCAGTTAGCCTGAAAGGCTATCGATGGTTAGCAAAACTCTTCATTTAAATAACTGTCAATTCGCCTGTTTTTTAAGCAACCGCAACCGAACAACGGACAACCGGTTTTGTGAAGCGTAAAATAAAGTTAGTTTCTATGTTCGAACTACCAGTGGAGAACGGTGAAAATGCTATGAAAGTATGAATTAAAAAGCTTCCCCCCGGCACGGAACGCTCCGCCACAACATCCTCCTATCCCAAAGAGCGAGGACGCAAGGGAACGGAGTAAGCTGATGAAGCACTTGCGGCAGAGGGAAGACAAAATTACCATTTATAATGATGACAAATAGGAGAGCGGTAGCGTCGGATGCTGTTTTAGGAGAAATTATCTTCCACGCTGTATTACAACGTACTGATTTTTTTGTTTGTTTTTGCTTCTTTATGACATTCGCTAGCAAACACCCACAAGCGGCTAATACGCCCCAGATTAGTCTATCCGCATGACATTTGGTTGATGTTTAAAGCTAACAGTAAGGCGAGCCCGAAAAGCGCACGCACGTCATCATCTTTACCCGGCCCAGTCGAAAGCAGTCGAAACTAATTAAAAAGTCTGCCTAGTACTGCGTTCACTGTTGGCTTCACGTTCACTGTGTGTGTATGAGTTGGACTTTTGTTGTTGTTGTTCTCGGCCGGTTGTTTTCTGTGTGGTAAACTGGAAGGAAATGTTCTGATTCGCGGCACCAGTTCCGCAGGCACCAGGAGCGCCGCAACGAACGCAGCGATGAAATCAAACAGCTCGACAAAAGTTGCACACCGTTCGTTCCTCCATTCGCCGCTCGCTTCCCAACAGCGTACACCCGACCGGCGCTCGCGAGGGCTTTGAGGTTATTTGCCAGATTTCCCAAACTCCACGCTTACGGCTTAGCTTTACCTTTTCGCTTGTATTTTTGGTCCTTTGCGCTGTTTTTTTTTTGTTATCATTTTGTTTTCTTCTCCTCGTATTCCGCTTTTTTTCTTCTGGCTATTTTATGGTGTTGCTTTCCCCTTTTTTTGATTAGTTAAATATTCATGCCAAGCCGGCAAGCCGGGACACGGCGCGTGTGTCCTTCGGCATGCCGCTGTGAGGGGAATGTGGGGAAAGTGAGGTGTCGGGTGGTGAGGGCGGGAAAACAAAAACCTCAACCCGATCTCTTCTTGGCACACCATTCCGGGCCCGAGTGTTCTGTTGGTTTAGTTTCGCTTTGCGCTTTTCCCCCGTTTTTTGGTTTGCCGACTTTAAAAGCAGCTCCCAGCCCAGTTGGGAAGCGAAAGCACTGCACGCGGCGCTCTCGGTGTGTGTAGAAATGTGTATGTGGGTGTGTGGGCTAGTTGGCTGGTGTTGGGTGTTTGTGTGCTAATCATTCGGTCGGAGGGGGTTTTCTTTATCCCAATGCTTCCGTTCCCACGCGGGCGGGCGCTGGCGAAGGGTTTGGCGAAGAAAGACACCAGCATGAAGCATTTCACACGATTCTCCATTTAGGACTTCATTAATCTTAGCCTGGCTGGTTGGTCGGTGTCCTTTTACTCCGTTCGCTTTCGCATTCCGGAGGGAGTTTTCTTATCAGCTACGCTTAAAAGTAGCGCCCACCCCCCCTCCCTGAGGGGTTGGGAGTTGCATCACAAGCTGGTTGTGTGCGGTGTGTCTTGGTACGTGCGATGGGACGGCGAAGAGGACCTAATTTCATGGCTAATTTACTGTCCCCTCCCGTTTCTGCTGACGTCTGTCACAAACGCAAGTCGAAAGAGTCGGGAGGGTAAATTTATATCCAGTGAAAATCATTTGTCTCGCCCGTTCCGCCGTTCAGTCCGGCTTGCCGCTTGGAAGACAACAGACAGCAAATGGGAAAATTCTTGGTGCACGATGAGCAGGCGAGGAACCCGATCAATGCATTCTCTCTCTCTTTTTTCGTTCTTTATATCCCACTCTTTCCTTCTCTCTTTCTCTCGCTCACACACAAACTCATAAAACCGAGAAGCAGTTACCGAGTGACGGAAGTAAGAGCAGCAGCAGCAACGGCATCGCCGAAGGAAGGACTGATTGCAGTGTGCCCGGTTCGACAGCGGCCGTGCGGCTGTTGGGAGTGACTGTGCTGCGGTAAGCCGATTATGATTGCTACGGCCCGGTCGGACCGACAGCTGGGCCCGATGCTCAACTTTAACTTACCGGCCCCCCGGCCCTGGTGCATTCCCCTTGAGGGGAAGGAGACAGGCGGGGCAAGAACGAGATGATTCAATTCCGACTGTGCAAGCTGATGTGCCCTTCTCCTTGGCGTTGGCCACACTATTGGACGTGAAGCTGCTGGCGGGCAACACTTCATGCGACATGGCTCTGTCCCAGGGGGGTGTGCTGGGAGGGAAAAGAAATTTCGAACACCCTTCCCCGGGGGGACCCGGGGACCTTGCAGGACGGGCGGCTTCGACAGATGGCGCTGTTTATATGAAAGTCTCGCACGCCTTCGTTCCAGCACCTTACAGGGCAGGCAGGTGTGGAAGGGCGGGAGCACATATTTATTGATATGCAAATGTCTGCGAGCTGCAGACACTAAGAATTCGAAAGGATGCACACACACACACATACAGACACACATACACCAACAAACCGGGAAACACTTATTGGTGGACAAGAAGAACGAGAAGGCTGTTGTTGTTTTTTTGTCGAACGATTGTAAGCGTGAAGTACACCTGCAGTGCTACCTGCAGTGCAACCAGCACCATTACTCGGAGAACCTTCCCTCGGTTAAAGTATTGATTTTTCACTTCCGAACGTTGACATCAGGCGAGTCAGATGAATGGCATTAATTACAATGAAACATTCTTAGAAAAAAGCCGATTGATTCAGTGATGCAATCACCGGAACAGGCAATCATTATACAATAAACGCACTTGACACCAACGGGAGCTTATCGCGCTGTTCAATCGACTGCTACAGTACACAACATAATAGATGTTTTACTTTGATTTTTACTTTGCGGATGGATGGGTATTTTGGCATTTTATTGTTATTATAAGTATTGGCATGAGCAGCAGATGTTTCCTGTGAATAGACCTCCGACGAACCGTTGCTGCGCTACGCGATGCCTATCGATTAGTTTTTTGCAGTTCAAGCCACTTTAATCGTGCTTCATATGATGGATAGGTCTGCATCCGATTCATGTAATACACGAATGTGTCTGCGTTGCATGGATTCGATGCGGTCTAAAAGGTGCTGAGATAAAGGCTTTCAGACAACACAGGCATACTCCGCCACTGACCGGACAATGCTGCAGTAAACAGCCTAGGCACTAGTTGGATCGCTAAAATCCAATCCTAACAGTTATCCATCGGCTATGTTCATTTGAGCTGCAATAAGAATCCAACAGCAAAGCGCAACCGAGTCGGAGTAAACGTTACACAAAAGTGTTCATAAAATACTTAGTTTTGTTGCTATGGAGTGCAATTTTACGTTTATTCTAATCATGTTAATATGTTGATTTTCTTCTCTACTCCCTTACCAGCATCAAAAACAGCCTAATAACAAAACAATAATCCACAAAACCACGGCAACCGATAAATTATCGATTGCGTTTACTTTGATGCCATTGATTAAGGCAGTGAATCAAAACATTAACAAAAAGTCATTTGAAAAAAAAACCGTAAGAGATGTTATAAAGTTGGATTAATTTTTAGATTCAAGGAGAACTTCAACCATTAGATTCTAAAACTTGTTATAAAATATTGATTATATTGATTGAAAGTCGCTAAATGTTTGTTTACAAAGCTGTAACAAAAACAGCAAAAAACCAAAATGAAAATGTTTATTACATTTCTTATTGTACCCATGAAACCCGCTTCAAATTCAATTAATAAGATGATCTAAAAACAAAAAAAAAACATCATTTACAGTGATGGGAAAAATGAAGTTTTTGTCGGAATCGATTCCGGCTAGCTTCGCAGTTTTCTGGAATCGATTTCGGATAGTAGGTCCGGAATCAGTTTCCGGAATCGATTCCGGATTCGGCTCCGGAATCGGAATCGACTCCGGATTCGGTTCCGGAATCGACTCCAGAATCGAAATCGGTTCCAGAATTGAATCCGAAATCGGAATCGGTTCCGGAATCGGCTCCGGAATCGGCTCCAGAATTGATTCCGGAATCGGCTCCGAAATCAGAATCGGTTCCGGAATGGACTCCGGAATCGGTTCCGGAATCGGAATTGGTTCCGGAATCGACTCCGGAATCGGCTCCGGAATCGGCTCCGGAATCGACTCCGGAATCGGCTCCGGAATCGGCTCCGGAATCGGCTCCGGAATTGGCTCCAGAATTGGCTCCGGAATCGGCTCCGGAATCGGCTCCGGAATCGACTCCGAAATCGGCTCCGGAATCGGAATCGGGTAGGTCCGCTTCCGAGCTCCCACCACTAATCATTTACCCTGACCACAACATACTCTGCAAGTGCCGCTTATAAAGTAGCATGTAACTTACCTCCATCGTATCGCAAATGCTCTGCACATGGCTGGCGGTGTGCGACGACTGCGGCCCGAAGATGGCGGCCACACCGACACCAAGCAAATGGCACACTGTGAGTCCGAAGTAGAAGAAAGAAAAATAAAACAATTATTCGCGATTCCGCAAAGCTCTTTCGTTGCAGCACCACCACTGAAACGGAAGAAGCGCTTACCTCGTTTCGATGCTAGAAAGCTATCCTGCGGCGAGATACGCTCGATCTGTGCGAGCAGTTTCGAGCGGGGCAGTATCGTCCGGTCGGAGTTGATCTTTTCCACCGCGTACCGGAACGCTATCTCCTGATGATCGTCGTCCGGATGGAACAGTCCACCTGGCACCGAGGAATGCGCGGCAAGCAGAAGGGAAACAAAGGGTAAAAGAAAAACCGAATTTGAAACAGGTGTTTAATGAAACGGGCAGGCAGGCATGGTACGGTGCGCGAGATCACCGAGCGGGGCGATAGCAGACGCAAAGTTTCATTTAATGTTGCTACACCTGGCCAGAGATGTTCGTTCTTATCCGAGCAGCGCAGCCTTTAGTTGAATAAAATGGTCTCAAACAAAGGGAATTCGGATTCGGAAACTCCTTGGAGATTAGAGGTGGTCGGAACACACGGGGGCAGCTATTTGGTAGAATGAGTTTTACTTCTCCAACGCGGAATGGGAGTATGAGGAGCTGGTACAATGACCTCTGTGACCTTGATAACGTTTCATATCCTCGCCATCCTTCGAAATAATGTCATAATATTCACTTTTGCCTTCGATAAGGAATGCTTCTATCTCAATTTCATTTCTTTACCCTTTTTTGCTAAATATGCTTCAAAAGCAAACTTAGATTGAGATTAGTGTTGTTTAGTTCAAGCATTGAGATCTTGTTCACACACACACATTTCTGGGAAAACGTGCTGAGCTGCTCAAAACAGCCGTACTTCCCTCTGCCAGTTAATTAATGATTCCACACAATAACTAACAAACCGCAGCTTACTGTAAAGCACCACTGGCATCCGAAGTAATTAAATGATCATCGCTCGAAACCGACCTCCCTGTTTCCGTGAAAGCTTGCATCTCCCTACTCCTACTTCCCCCAACCAAGCCAACCAAAAGTTAGGCAAAAGTTCACGCCCACCATTTCAGCCCGACTCTTGGACCGAAGTTTAGCCACCGAACGCATCTGGCGAGTGCATCTTCCGCGCTCGAACGCTACCCCCGAATGGTTTGGCGTTGGCGTTGGAAATTATACTTTGATAGTGGCAGGAGCAACAATACCGTACGCTTGCGGCTCAACTGAAACCGGAAGCCTGAACTGAGGAACTCGTTCGAACTCTTCGCTTCTTGTTCGACGTCCCCGGAGAAAAGAAAACTCACATCCATAGCAGCAGGTATGTGTGTGTGTGTGTGTGTGTGGATGTATCTGCTGACTTGACTATTCAAGATGCTAGTGTGTGTGTGTGTGTATGGCTGTGTGTTCAATGGACAATTGTATTGGAAAAAAGGAACAGGTGAATCAACAAAAATGTTCATCGACTAACGTCTATATTGAACAATCGGAGCGAGATTTCGCTGCTGCCTTCATCGCGCCACCAACATACCTAGTCCTCTCTCCACATTCTTTCGTTTCTCTTTTATTTGTCGCTTCACATTTAAAAACTCCCAGGTGACAATTGCTCGTGTGTATGTGTGTGTGTGTGTGTGTGTGTGTGTGTGTGTGTGTGCCAAGTGTGTTGATACGGAATGTGGAGCATCGTTAGGCGAAGCTGTCTGCTGGTCAAGCAGTTCGTTTCCATCCTGTCCTTTTTTCCTAATTTCTTCTGTTGCCTGTTTTGATCGCGAGCGTTGCTGTGCAAGCTTATGTAGCGACGAACGAGCTTAACAAAGAGCTGCACACAGAAGAATAAGAAGAAGAAAATCCCACATAACACAATAGCACGCTTTTGTGGAAGTTTTTTGTTGCTGACTATGGATTGGAATTTTGGTACTTGCTCCCATGAGGATGTGTTTGCTTGCTTTAAAAGTGTTTTTTTTACTTTCTCTCCAGTGCATTGGATATTTACTTCACTGTTTTGTATTTCTTGTTTTTCTTACAATCTGCTTTTAATTCTACCTATATTCGTAGCGACACTTAGTAGCGCAAAGGAATCTATAGAGCATAGCTATCAATTTCCAAAATAGAGCCAGATTGGTTGTCAAAGGAGTTCGAATTATTGCAATATATGAATGAAAAAGTCAAAACAAATCTTTGGTTCGTTCGGTAGACTTAATGTAATTGTAGCTTTCTACGGCCTACTTCGTCTCGTGGTCTGTATTATGAAAGGGGAGCAGTACTCCTGAGCAAAAACCTTGAAAAATTGCTGGCAGCCCGATGCAAAGTTCCGCCTATCTATCAACGGAATTTACCAAAGAGGTCCTGCCACTCTTAATGAGAATCGGATTTCCCAACAAGAGCAATGCTAGTTAAACCTGGAGGAAGAACTAATTTTTTACATTGGAATTGCAACTCGAACTATTTGATATTTTTGGGGTGTTCTTATCAGGAGCCTACGTGCTCCGTTAGCGATACATACATTTTCTTGATTAATTCTTGTTAAGTTGGCAATATTCTACCTGGATTATGTTTGGTTTAAATGTGATTTCTGTCTAATGGGAAAATACATGTAATGCGTGTTGCCTATGCATGGGCGTTGTTATTTCATTGCCTAACTTACGGGTGTGTTCTGCCTATCTCAAAATCCAACAGTAATAGTTTTTTAAACTGAAAAAAAACTTCAAAAACAAGGTAGAAATTGAATCCTAGTGTGCAACAAACGCAACGCTTCGCTGGAGCAAGTTATTAAGACATAGCACTGGTTTACCCGTTCGGGTTACAGCACCAGCCTTGTGCTACATTCTTTTGCTTCTTCTATTTCTCTCGCTCTGTTTCTCTTTTTCACTCTCTCTCTCTCTCTCTCTCTATGCTCCTTGTTGCTTACAATACCCATGAGTGCCTCCATCCGTTGCGAGATCGATTGTTTTTGCTCGTCTCAAGCTCGGCGCTCTCGTTGTGCGAGCTGGGCGGCAATATTTTCGGCTTCGACTCGGGGGAAACAAAACGAATTCCATCCCGGTGGAGCTTTTGTTCTGCTTCTTCTTCCTTTCCTCCTCCCCCCTCCCTCACTTCCTCTCCTCAACTCGCTCTCCTACCGATAGAGCGGCAGCGATTCGGTCCGGAGTCGCCCACATTCCAGCCGCCCGGATATCGAATCACCGAGCGTGGTCAGGCGAAGGGGGTGTGGCAAATTGAAGAGAAAAGGGAAGGCGTTCGCTTCCTTCGCCCCCGCCTGAGATGCAGTGCGGTGAATGCGTGAATGTGCTTGCAAATGATGAGCGAAACGCTACGAATCCTTTGCTTGCAGCTCGCCGCAACACACCTGTCCCCGCGTTCTTTCCCGCGTCCGTAGGTTTGCTTTCGCTCTTGCTCTTCCCGCTTTTTCCCAACTGCCGGTGGCCGGAAATGAAGAGAATCCAATTCACATTCACCAACGACCCCCTCCGGACAGGCTAAGGGGGGTGGAAGGAGAGGGCTGCAAGGGTGTGTACTCGATGTACGTGAATCGAACCGTACATCAACAACAACAACCCCTCTCGAGCCGAGGGTGATCAAGTGATTTGTTCTTTGACGAGAAAAAAAATAACACTCCTTCCAGTACCTTCCTCCATCTTGGAAGAGCAGTGCGAGATGGATACTAGGAACCGAAGGCAGCTCCACTCTCCCGCTCCTTCCAGCGTTTTTGGAAAGCAAAATACCACTTTTATCATATAAGTGTGTTGTTGTTTTTTTTTTTTGCCTTACTTCTACCCTCCAAGTAGACTATCACTAGTACGGTTTGCGCCTGTCTGTGTGCGGTGAAAATATTTCAATCACAGCGCGATCGGGTAAGGAGTTCCGCACCGGCCTCCTGGGGCATTTAGTAACAAAAACACACTGGACTGTAAAAAAAACACCTTTTTCTGTATAATTGCATATCGTTAGGCGCATTGTAGTACGCTGTAAGGGTTAAAAAAACACATTTGCTTCATAGAACTTCATGTTTCACCTTCATAGCCGAAAAATCATTATACGAAAGTGTGTACGCTGCCCAGTTTCCACCTTTACAGGGTTTTCCAGAAGTTTTTATAGCTGTGGAACACTTTTTTAACTTTTTCTTGCGTGAAATGAACTTAATGTAATGGGAATTGGACTCTCTAGCACTCTTGTTGGACAAATCCAACAGGAATGTCCAAGGAGCCTGTCCAAAAAGGGTCCCATAGAGTCCAATTTCCAACATATGCAGTTCACTTCCAATAAGATAAAGTCAAGGAAGTGTCCCACATGTATGAGAACCCCTGGAAAACCCTGTAAAGCAATCAGTTCTTTTTGTTTCCTCAACCCTTTACTGCCTTCACACGCACACAATCAGTATGCATGCAACACAAAACAAACCCATCGTCATCGGGGCAACCACCCCGGTGCCCCGGTAAACGAAAGAGCACGTCCTCGGACAAAACGTCCTCGCACATTACACGGCCGGCAGACGGGGCCAGCTGCCAGTACGGGTTGATAATTTTCCATTATCAGATTAAATTCCCGTTTCCCAGGGCAGCTCCCTGGCCACCGTTACCACCCGAGCAAAAAAAAAAAACAACCCCCCCAATCGGTAAGAAGCTGCGGCACTACTGAACTAGCGACGAAAAGCGATTGCTTTAAAAGCAATTACGAGCATTGCTTTGGCCGGGCGTACCATCGGGCATTGGTATCGAAAGTTATTGGCTGTGCGTGATTGTATATGTGTGTGTGTGTGTGTGCGCGCGTGTGTGCGGTAAAAGTGATGCTGCTTATTGCTTCACCAGCAGCGGTTTTCCCTTTGGGGTCGCTGTTGCAGCATTTCAGTTAATGAAATTGACACTACAATTAGCATAATAAGAGCGCAGTCAAGCGAAGGTTGCTGGTTAATGCGCGCGTGTGTGTGTGTGTGTGTGTGTGTGTGTGTGTGTGCTGTTTGTATGTGCGCATGATCGATTGGTCAAAACTCAGTACAATTGGCAACCATTTTTAACTCAGTGTACATTCCATACTTGCATATATTTTATTGGTTTAATGTGTATTAGAAAAAAAGCTATGTTCAGTGGTCAACAATACAATATATAATACAATGTAGTCAATTCTCCTGCATGGGAAATTAAATTGTCGAACAAATTTCTTGTGAACAATCCAATAATTAAATAAAACCAGAACAAACGATAATTATGACCAGTGTTTATGTTTTTGGTATGAACCGGGGTTTTACCTTTATCGTTTTAATTCGGGTAATGTTTATATAAAATAAACTGTTCCATATCCTTATATGCAGCTCAGGCATATACATAGTCTCTTAGTCGAAATATCGAATTACTAAGTATTTTATATCTAACGAGACGATGGTTTATTTTCTAATTTTACAATGTCATACAACCGGATATTGGTTTGTAAGCGATTCGTTCAATGTTTTCCAAAGAACGATTTGATTATTCATACAATTTTAAACTCTTCAATCATTAATAGCAAATGCTTTTTCCTCAACTAGAGAGTTCTAACAATTTCATGAATTCGTTTTGATTATTTATTGAAACAATTAGTTTAAACGCGATTAATTAAAGTGCTTCATCCGGTATATTTGGCATCCTATATATAAGATCTAATAAAAAGTAGGTAACTAGGATGAAAAATTGACTCGAACTAGTTTACAGGGTTTTCCAGGGGTTCTCATACTAGTGGGACACTTCTTTGACTTTATCATATTGGAAGTGAACTGCATATGATGGAAATTGGACTCTATGGCACCCTTTTTGGACAGGCTCCTTTGAAATTCCTATTGGATGTGTCCAACAAGGATGCAATAGAATCCAATTCTCATTACATTAAGTTCATTTCGCGTAAGAAAGAGTCAATACAGTATCCCACAGCTATGAGAACTCCTGGAAAACCCTGTATAGATAACATGGACGTAAATTAATTAATTGACTACTGTGAAAAGATCTTTATGCATGTTTAAGTGGATGCACAACAAAGCGGGTAATAGATTGTCCACTGATCGAACTGGAAAATTGACGTATCGCCGTACAGATACGGCTTAAGCAAGGACAGGGTTTCCCCTAATGCAGCGATGTCAAACTCATTTGACCCCGCGGGACAAAATGCCACTGAAAATAGTAGCACGGACTGCAGCCTAGTTTTTACATTATACCATATGATATAAACAGCAAAATGTTAGCAGCTCTTTTCATTTCATTTTGCGATGATAGTTACGTTACAAAAGTGACAGAATTGAGGTAAAAAAAAGTAAAAAAAAAAATAGCTAAACCAGATTGTTTTTTTTTATTTCTTACTAGCGAAATCTTACTTTTGATGCTGTCTAAAGTCCATAAATTACAATAGGTCGTTCAATCCAGTTCAGATATTCATATTACAGAGCATTGCAAGGTGTCATAAAAGTCCTTAGTGCCCGTTATTCCCTCCCTTCTAATCTCCATAGAAATCTCCACACGGGTCGCGGGCCAAACCAAAAGACCTCGCTGGTCAGATTTGGCCCGCGGGTCATCAGTTTGACATCTCTGCCCTAATGTTTGTATACATGATGGTTCAATAATATTGATTGGTTCTGAAGATTTATTACATACTACCGATACGTTTATACTGTTGCCCTTTATAACGGCTAAGCTGTTTTGCAAATGTCTTAAATCAAGGATGCCTTTTGCAACACCATTTACATAAGAAGAGCAACCTTTTTATTGTTATTATAATTATAATTATTATTATTATTATTATTATTATTATTTTTATTATTATTATTATTATTA
>VTWG01000520.1:0-57979 GCA_008817895.1 Anopheles fontenillei
AAGCTAAACTTAAAGCTTGTTACTTTTCTGTGAATTAAATACTCTGTGGATAATTTGTTCAATTTCACCACATTGCGTAATATGTATTTGTATAACCCATAGACAGTTTTGTAGGTACTAAATAAAAATATTATTTCAAGTCATTAAAAAGTAACACAATGTTTTCCTAAAATGTATTCTACACATTTCAATCCGTCAGAAAAAGAAAAAATCGTCAAGTTCTGTCATTAAGCATTCTTTTTTATTTACCTTCTTTCAAAATGCATGCTTAAAATTCAAAAAATCAAAATGATTTTTTTCAAATTAAAAATAAGCTGTGTCTTAAAATGCTATTTTGCAATGTTTAATTATTTGTCTTACTGATTACCCTACCAGCCAAAATCGTTAATAGATGTCTATTAGCCATCCCAAGAGACAAAGACTGTCTGTCGATTAGGCATCTATTAGGCTCACGAATGGAAGTAATTATTAGACAGTAAATAACAAAACCCCCAGCAGGAAACAAAAATTGTAGGGTTCTACCTACACCATCACATTTGTAGCGCTTTGCGGATATGTTTGATGTGAAGAAACATTTTTTCGTGTTTATTCGAGATCATTGTTGTGTGTGTAGCCGCGTTTCGAACTCAGTCCAGTGATGATGAAAACTCGTACATCTGCAGTGAGGGATAAAGAGATGTATTCACATTAGAATGCTAAAAACAGATAAAATGCTTCAGGTTTATGATTGTGATAATTGTGATACAAATGTTTTTATACATACAAATTGTTTGTGTTGTGAAGGCTCATTGAATATAATAATAATCCAATAATAATCAGAACTGCTATTGTTTTCTTAAACAATATTCATGTGTTGCTGTGCGTTTTGCACAGTCTTTGAACACTTGGCATAATATTCCGCTTCTTTCTTAAATATTACTCTTCATCAAATTAGACAATTTTATACATGTAGATGGGCAATCTTTCTAACCAAATTGCTTAAAGACTGAATTTAGACACTTGTTGGGATATATCATCTAATAACAACTATTAGACAATTATGAGACAGTAAGTCTAATAAGGCTTATTAAACACTTTTTAGACGACTTTTAGACAAGAAGTCTAATAAATCTTATTAGACTCCAAAAAGACAACAATTCGACGAGTCGTTTAGCTGACACATGAGCTGTCAATTAATAGACAGTTATTGGGATCCGTTGCCTTTTTATTTTGATTTTGGCTGTTAGGGTATGCAGACTTTTCCGAGTCAATTTCAAATGTCACCAACATTTTTCATCGGCTTGCAAGAAGTTTTTCAACAGCTGTCAAACATTGCATTTGCATCACAATAATATTTCAGCTCTTCCACATAATTTTCAACACGTCTCAAGCTGGATTGAGTTTGACAGTTCTTTGTGATGTGCTGAAAATCATGTGTTATAACCAAAGTTTTATTATCATGCCAATACAATGAGTGGCAACTCTATTACCAAATTCCAAAAACTGAAGCTTGCAAACAGAATAAGTTGTAACGCTATGTGATAATGTTAAATATATTTAAAAATGTGCAAAACATAAATTGACTTACATTTTGAGTCTTAAATGTTATAAATTTTTCCCTTGGAATCCTTTTAAAAGTGCAACATACAATTGATTGCCATTATCTTGCAATGGCCGTTAGCAATAATGACCTTTAAGCCGCCCGACCATAATGAGTGAACTATAACATCCATAATTCCTTTAAACAATAATTTCCATCAATACTTAATGCGGCGCACTAACTAACGCTACGTCTTCTGTTCATTGTTTCCTCCATTCCTGCACCGAGCTACCGAATGTTTTCCGTTCTTAGCTCAACGAAAAACAAAACCAAAAAAACAACACAAGCCTGTGCAATGACGGCAAAACTGGGTCGTTGCACAATACTACCGTCCGTTGCTGCTGCTGCCGGGATAATCCTCCGTCCTGAGGCGCACTGGCTGTTACGGGCCAGCCTGTTCCACTCGCTCGCTCTCTCTCCCCGCTAAAGCGCACGATACGAGCGGAACGCGTGTGCGCGCGCTGCAAACACGTGCACCGTTCCTCGTTTCGCATCGAGAGCTGGATGGTCCCGCAGGATGGTGGTGCTCAGGCGGCAACCTTCCGGTTTCACTACGAGCGCTTTTCCGGTAGACCTGCTTTCTTCGGGAATGCCTCTAAGGGGAGGAAACAAACGTGTCCTCCGTGTGCTCCCTGTGTACAGCGCGCAGTTGATAGACTCACCAAACTCGCTAACTTCCTGCTATCTTCCGTGCAACGCGTGTACTTGTGTGTGCGTGCAATTGGTAAGCTCTATCTCAATGTCAACGACGACTAGCTGGGCTGGACAACGCATACCCGTCCGTAAGTCTCCCGAGCGAGTCGTTGGGAGTGCATTTTCTCCTAGGCCGCTTCAAAAAAGCGAAACCTTCATTGCGTAACCATTTTGGTGCGTTGCCGTGGAGTTCCACTGAGCACATCGAAACTGGTGCGGGTGCTATATGCCTACGGTCATCAGCCATTAATTGACAGCCGGTGACACACACAGTGTGTGTGTGTGTGTTTTGTACTTCACCGTCACCGTGAATGATTGCCTTTGCTGTGGGGTTTCACCAGCCCCCGGTGGGGGAGGGCTTTTGATACCTCGGTTGTGCTCGGTTTGGCCCGCTCGAAGGCCATTCAAAGATGTTCCCCTGGGCACCGGGGAGGAAGGGCGGTATGCAATCCGATTAGCGACGCAAAACCACCGCTCTACCGGATGGTGAGAAGATGACCCTATTTATATAATGAATTTGGTCAGCTGTGTGTGTGTGTGTGTGTGTGTGTGTGTGNGTGTGTGTGTGTGTGTGTGTGTGTATGTGTGTGTGTGTGTGTGGCTAGCTTAACCCGCTGGACGGAGATTTTGGCGCGTCGGATTGAGTTAGCGTCAGGCTTTGTTAACACTGGCAAAGACAACTTTAGTAGGCGTTTGAAACAGTCTGAAATTCTCAACCGGAACAGCAAATCCAACTGGAACATCGCTTTATAGTGCATGCTATAAGATATTGCTTTCAAATATGCAAGCCCATAATAAAAACATTTAATGGTTGCTAGCGATTCCAGCACCGGCAAACGTGGCTCAAGAAATTTGCAAAAAATGCATCTCGGTCTTCCGGTTCTCGTTCTCAGTGGATTTACTCGGGAGATAGTTTTTCCTTTTAATGTGCCTCCTGTCCGCTTGACTTCCTGAAGCTGCTCGCCTACACGGTGGTACAATTTCGAAAGTAATGTCCACCTCCGACCATAAACCGAAATAAAAAAAAAGTATTCCACTGTGAGCGCCACGTGGGTGGGTGTGTCTGGCAATGGCGCCGTTTTGGTCTCGGTTTTTACTGCACAACCGCTTCTTCGCGGGCATTATACGACTGTCAATGAGAGGAGGAAGCAATTTCCAGCCAAACTGTGCTATAAAATGAAACGAATGTCTTATGCCCACCGTTTGTGTGTGTGACATTAGAATCAGCTAAACGTCCGTTCGCCGACTACTCGTACACTTTCGTCATTTTCGAGCGGAAGAGTTGTGTTTTTCTGTTTGTTTTCTACTCTTGTTCCCCACTACTTCGTACATCATCGCTCCGACGGGAAATTAGTTCCCGAAAGCGTTTAAGTTGCGGCGAAAAAAAAGAACCAGAAAGCGTTTGTTCCCGCTCTCCATCGTATCACTTAATGGCACCGTGCACCGTGTGCTTGAGTCCAATTAAGAAACTTTCATTTCTTTATATGCCAGGTGCAGGATCGAGTGTTCTTATCAAACACAGTTGCGCCACAGCGGGAGGCTGCTACCTTTTGGACTGCAGCGAGGATAATAATAACCAGCGAAGCGTTACACTAAAACCCCGCACGCCAATATTTATGACGTGCCCGGTGGCCACATTGGCACAGGAGCCCGCGCGTCATATGCGCTAATTTAGGAGCTTGCCGAAACACTCCACACACACACACACCCACAAACATGCCGTACATCATGTGTGCGCTTGCCTTCACCACTAGCGATTTACACACATCCAAACCCCGCCTCAATCGCTGGTCGGAGTGTTCTAGGATCACATTAATTTAATTACTCATACAGCTCATACAGCTCCCGCTTACCTCAATCCAATCCCGTTCCCCTCCCTGGATCAGTATGATGACGACCCCGACCACCTCGGCGATACTGTCAAACGAACGAGAGAGAGCTTCCCGAAATTGCTTTTGCCCCGAAACTTTTACGCCGGCAAAACACGGCAAAAGATCTGCTCCAAAAAGTTTCCTTTCGCGCTTCGTTTCCGCACTTTCTCGCTCACCGTGCGGTTTTTGGCACTACTTTATTGGGACGTGTGAGGGTCTTTGTGCGGTGCGTGTGAGTGTGTACGTGCGTAGGAAGAAATACAATTTCGGAAAGGTAAAACTTTCTGCACGGTTCGTTTCCGGCGAACAGAAAGCGCTTAGCGCAAACCTGAAATAGCACCATTGTGCTGTGAGCTTAATGTTTGTATTGTTTGTTTTTTTTTGTTGTTTTTTTGGCTTTGCATTTTGAGTGATGATACTAGAAAACGAAGCTGGAATTTCATAAAGTACACACAAAAAAATATTTAAAAAAGAATAGGCTGTTGACAATAGGACAATATTAGAATGAAACGAATTATAAAAAAAATGATTTGATGGAAATGCTAGGGAAAGATTTATTATGTTTTTTTGTGAAATTGAAAACTGTTCCCAACAAACAGGGTGCACAATATCCAGATTTATTTCTTCTGACAAAACTAAAGGACTTAAAAGCATATCGTTTCTCGCACACTACCTAAACGCTGAACATTAATTGTGAGATTCTGTTCTTCAATAATTTTTTTTTCTCGACCTCGTTTCTTTTCTAAAGCTACACCAACACAAAGCAGTCTGACAATGCACAGAGTAAGATGAACGAGAAAGTAAAGCGAATGCGCTACGCTACGATTGGCCTCATTTTGGGTTTGATTTGCACAGAGGAGTGCAGGAGCGAGTGAGCCCGTGATACACCACCGTACCTGTGGGGGGCATTGCTTTTAATTCTCATTTTAATGAGTTTCGAATCGCTTTCCACTGAGCGCTGATCCAATTTGCAACTGAAACTTTATACGGCATTTCGGGGCGTAGGCTTAATTTGAACTGGTTTTAGTTTTTTTTTCGTTTTTATGTTCAATATTTTTTGAAATAAATCTTCTTTTTTTTATTTAATTTTGAATTGATTGGAGTACAATTGAAAATTGAAAAGAATTTCGAGCTGATTTAAAAAACATAACAATGCAAAAAACATACATGAAACATACACATGCGTTGGTCGAGTAGTGTGCCATAAATCATCGCCGTATGCAAAACAACGACCCGAGCTTTCGTTTTTCATGTCACACCCGAACACACCTGAAGGCGCACTGTAAACACAGCAAGACTGCGTGGGAAACGCATTCGTCGATGGCATTGTTGGCGAGAGCAGCAAGATGCAATGCATCTGTGACGGTCATCATACGGAAGCGTCGGTCGCTCGGTTGACACTGGTATTAGCACACGTGGTGTAGTGCACGGCTAAGGGGGAAAGCAAGCAAAAGTCAAACTGTGTTGCTTGATGTTTCGCTCCCGTGACCCTCGCACGCTTTTGATGGTCGTCACCGTATCAAGATTGATCAGTTTTTCTTTCCCCCACTCCCCAATTCGATGTCGTACATGTTTCAAGCTATCAAAATTGTCCGCCGCATCTTGTAGGCGCTCACAGTGCCGTCTCAACAGCTCAGCGTGCTCGGGTGGTGTGTGTACCAGCAGCCAAGTGTTGTGAGCTGCAATTTTACAAATCGTAAATTGCTTTTCTGCGTACTGCTAAAAAGCATTACCCTGGAAGGGGAAAAAACACAATTTACTAGAGCGCTAGAAATGTTTCCATCCGTCGGAATGCGGTGAGGCTCAAATTTCTAGAAATAGGTCAAGTTGTGCGGGCTGTGTAAAATTTACTACCAAGCAGAATTTCGATGACCTGTGTGTACGGTGGAAGTGATTATGTTTAGTAGTGCTTCTTTCGCTAAAGTGTTGATTCCGAGAAGAGGACAAATCGAGGTGGCAAAAATACTGAAGCAGGCGGGCAACATGATACGGTTCGAACAACAGAGGGCAGATAAAGGTCATACCTGTGCTTGAACTGGCTCTAAAGGAAGCTCTGGTGGTGTGTCTTTCCGCGTTTGAAGTGATGTTGAATCAATCGAATCAATGAATGGGTTTTATCACATCACCGTCTCTAGGCATTTTCCTGCTAAAAGAATGCTGTCAACTGAAGCGATAAGCGTTGGGATTTTAATTTTAGTTGCTCCGGTTGAAAGAACTTCACACGTGTTGTGCAATACACACCGTGGCAGTAAGATTCACGTTTGAACAGCTTGGTGAGCTAGTTTTCCATGCGGTTTGCCGCACCGACTAAGATTAAACATCGTCTTATCCATCATCGATGAAGATTTGAAGCCATGATGATGAGCCGTTTTCGTGCTGGCAATGGAACGATAGACGCTAGCAAAACTGTCCTCGCAAAACCACCTCCACCCCCCCCCCCCCCCCNCCCCCCCCCTCCACCCACTGTGCAAACACATTTGAAGCATCGGTAATGTGGGAATGGCGAATTCTGAAAACCGCTGCGCGTGAATCGAGCGAGGCTAAATAAATGACTAAGTAAATAAATAAATAAATGAGCAAATAAATAAATAAAATCTTCTAGAACACACGCGCGCGCTCAAAAACCGTCGATTCAAACGTCGCACACAGTGGCACCACTCTCCCGCTCCCCCGCTGTCAAACGTTGGGCTTGGCAAGCTCGTCAAGCACAAGCCCCGGCAGCCATAAATCGCGCCGAGCCGTACCGGGGTGCTTGGTGTCATGTGTTGTGCAGCATGTTTGGCAGCAGCGAACGTGTGCGCTATGTGCAAAACCCCTATCTCACTTTTTTTTGTTGTTGCTCTTTCGTCACTTGAGCCATCCATAATCGGGATTGTGGTACGCTTACGCGATGCGGCGGGGTCTTAGGTCGCCCTGCGGATCATGTGGCGAAAATGGGTAAAATAATTTTTTGAAGGTGCGGAGAAGCAAACCAAAAAAAAAGAAGAACACGAGATAGAAATAAAATAACAATCAAGGCATGCGAGCGTTCCGATTCTGAACAGGAACGGTGTTTTGCGAGAATATGGTTACCATGGCATGTGGAAAATGTTCTGTATATGCAGGGATTGTACACTTCCAACCATAGAAAATGTTTACGCTTTTGTTGGTTTGGACTGGTGATGTGCTCTTCGGAGCGCACTCACGACTCCAATCCTACTCCGGCTAGTGGAACTCGGATTCTGACTCCACCAAAATCGGAACCACTAGTTCCGCCTGGAGTAGGAATCGTTCGGAGTCATTCGGAGTCGACTGGAGTCAGCCAGATTCGTTTGGAGTCGGAGACGGTCTGGAATCGGCCGGAGTGGCCCGGAGTCGACAAGAGCCTCCCGGTATAATGTGCTTGTGTTCAGGCACTTCATTTCATTATGTTTTTTGTCTTTCCCTTTGCGCGTGCACTTCGTATACAGGCCTTTGTTTTGAACTCCGGACGACTCCGACTCCTAACGACTCTGGACGACTCCGAACGACTCCGAATAATGCTGCTCGTACCTAATCTCCGAAATTATCGTAGTCTGATCGGAGTCGACTCCGGATATTTGCCAACTTAACGCATCACTAGTTTGAACACTTTGAATATTTTATGTTATGTTAAACTCGCATCACTTAATTAGAAATAATCGAAGAACAGTTTTTAATTACCTTCACTGCTAGTATCAAAAGCTTTTCCTTCCAGAGTTATAATGCAGCTTGCATCTGACACTTTTTCATGTCCTATGAACAAACTCCATAAACACTGTTCTTTTTTTTCTTTTGGCTCAACAACCGCTGCCGGTCGAAGCCTGCCTGTACCCCCTAGTGAAGCGGGCTTGGCTTTCAGTGACTTTTTGTTACCGTAGCAGAATAGTCAGTCCTACGTTTGGGGCATGGTCTATTCGGGGATTGAACCCATGACGGGCATGTTGTTAAGTCGTTCGAGTTGACAACTGTACCACTAGACCGGACCAGACAATAAACACTTAATGTTCTAAAATACTGAAATACTTCTCAACTCGTTTATATCGGCGACTTGAGCACTACATACAATTAGTTTAGTATTACCGATTTTCAAGTGGTCGTAATTGCAAACCGTTCGTTATTTATTTGGTTTATACAATACAGAACCTATCTCAAGGAGGATCCACTCGAGTTACGCCAATTAATAGTTGTATTTTAACAGAAATTGAAGGACTTTTCTTCCATTGCTCACTGGTTACCGTTACATACACATGTGTAAAGATTTCCCAACTACTCAAACTTCAGCATCAATACACGATAGATGTCTTTTATAATAAAATAAATACATTATTCATATTTTATTTTCGTTAAAATAAACGTTAACTAAGATTTTTTCTCATCAACTACGGTTATTAACTATACAATGATTGGACATACGACTTTTTCGACAAAAACCTTGCTTTAGGACTTTTTTTCGGTCCCAAATAGAGTCGTATCTCGGGAGTCTCGTGTATTGTTTTTTATGATAATAAATATTGCATAAAATCACACAATTGACGATGTTCAGAAAAAAAGGTTGAAGACCCCTGCCTTCACCAAGAACCCAGGAAGAACGTGTCGAATGAAATTGAAATCTGTCTCATCGGTTTTCGAGGGCTAAATTCAATTTTCTCTTCACCAACGGCCAACAGCAAAATTGAAGCGTGAAGGGGAGGGGAGAACGAAGAAGAAGAACCAGCGGAAAGGTGAGGAAGAAATGTTTTGGCAAAATTCCTTACCGGCCAGTTGTACCATGGCTCCTCCCTGCTCTGATTGGATCGGCAGATTATTTTTATGATTGCACCGTGCGATGACGGACGTGTGTGATGAAGGTGGAGAAGGTGTCGCCGTGCGTGTCATCCTCTAATCATTCGCGTGAATTTTTGTGCAAAATACCTCCCGGGTCATCTTGTTTTTTTTCGCCCCCACCCCTCCGTCTATTTCTTCTAATTCAGCCGTTTACTATCCGATCGAGCAGTGTTTCCTGCTGCTCTCCTTTGGCACGAGTATGTCTATTTTGAAAACTTGGAAACAGGTGAGGGTCACGTTTCGTGAACCTCGGGATAGCAAATAGCGCGAGCAAAAATCACCAACCACCACCACTCCCCCCGTTTGGCCGTTGGATAGGAGGAAAAACATCAGCCCATTCACTTCGCTCCTTCTCTCGCTCTCTCTCTCTCCCGATCGAGGCCGACAGTTGTTGTCTTCTTCTTTCGGCAAGATCTCGCATCGTTATGTTCTAATTTTTCGCGGTCACTAGCAAATCGCACCGTTTGGCCGATCGCAAACAGTAATAGATCGTTCGCGGCATCGCAGCGGGCAGGATCGACCGTGTGGAGTTTCGTTTTGCTTTCGGCGTCGTCGTGTACGCGCCTTTCCGTCGCGATAGTGGTGAACGTAGTGGCTGCGGATTGGCAACGATCGTGTTAAACATGTCGTTTTGGGGCGTGCTACTGGAACCGGATGCAGCAGGGTCCTGTCGGTCCAAAAGTGTACTAGTGACTTCGTTCCCCCTACGTCGGGAGTGAGGAATGTTTGACAAGTGTAAAAACAGGTGAACAGGTTTTTTGAATCGAATGAAAAAAGAGAAACTTTGCCTGAGAAGTGCGTTTGAGTGATTTATATATTTTATTTATAAATGGTAAAAAAGCAAAACACACATGTTTGAACGTTCCTCAGTGTAAACGTCAACCCATCAATTATCTGTAGCTGTCGTATTTTTGTTTCCCTCCAGCGTGTGTGTCCCAGCTCATCTTTGACGCGAAAGTTACCCACAACAAGCTTGTACTACTACTACTACTACTACCCGTTATATGTACTTAGTGTGTGCGTGTGATTAAAGAAGGCTCAGAATCATTTTGTTGTCCGTGTAAAAGCGTGTGGGTGAGTGTGTGTGTGTGTGTGAGTGTTGTGTGAAATAGTCGCAAGGTGGGTGTGAAGAGTGCGGTAAGCAATATGGCGGAGGATCGCAACAAAACTGCCGGCGGCGATCCCGAGAAGGGCGCCAGCAAGCAGGCGAGCCCGGCCGTGCAGCAGAAGAACGCGGGCAGCAAGGGCGCGTCGCCGAACAAGGCGGCCGGAAAAGGTAATGGAAGTGTAGTGGTGAAAAATAATACTTTTGGGCTAATTTTATAATATTTTTCTGTTCTAAACTTAAACCAACTAAATGACAACATCTTCATTGCGATGAAACAGAGTATATTAATTCCTCATAAAATGGCTAGAAAATTCATGTTCAAAATAAGTCTGTGACAATTATGATTAAACTTTAATGCGACAAACCATTGCGAAGCCAATTGGCTCTTCATTTTGTGTTGGCAAAAAGCAATATTATGATAGCTTGTAATAACTTCCGGGCGTTTAATCCGTTGGGTGACACCATCCAATCTTCTGAAACCGAAGCTCCTGTCCCGACATTTCCCAGCTAAAGGGTGTGAAAGCAAAGAGCTATTAAACAACCATCGCACCATCGTGAAAGCCAAGCGAGATGGACGGCGTGGTGCTTTAAATAATTCATATCGACCATATTCAACACACTTATCGGCGGTATGCATCTGTACCGATCGGAAACCGCCGCTGGCCACTGTGCACTTGTGCTGCGGTTTCATCTACCATTCTATCGCGCACCTGATATCAATGACAGCCTCCGTTAGTGTTTCCCCCGTTTTCCCGTTTGTAGCAACAGCAGCAGCCCTGTTGACAAAACCGGCTGCAATTCGACGAACCGGAAAATTAACACCAAGATTGGACACGGTGCGAACGGTGGAGAAAATTGTGAAAAGGAAAACCTTTTCCCCGGAAGCTGTCTTACAAACGGTTCAACCAGCGTGCTGTTGGAAGGAAGCGAACCGCGCTCATGCTGACATGATGCTGTGAAGTAATGGAGCCGCATTCGCTTGAGGGCATAGATTTGCCTTCCCTGTATTGGCACGATCGGAAATCAGGGATGGGGGAGGATGGCTTTTGTGGCTGTTCCGATCGGGGGTTTCTAAGAAAGGCAAAATGATTGGCCGTTTGCGTGCGGGCTGTGCTTGGGGACGGAAATGTCGTGTAGCCCTGTTAGTGTGGTACCGTTGTAATCGTAAAGTAAGCTTGAAACAAAAGCACGAGACCTGCTCAAACCTGTGCCTGGCGAGCTAAACTTTCTACCGATCTCATTATTCACAAACGGATGAATGTTAAAAGAGCTTTGAGCAGTTTTATGGCAGAAGTTGGATATAATTGTGTGGTTTTTGATTATTTGTTTCAATATACGAATTACAATTCCTTTGAAACTGTTACATTTGGAACTTACCTTAACTTAACATTCAATAATGCTCCACAAAAAACACAATTCCTTATTGCCGTAAATGAGATTCGATCCAGTGATTTCCTGTGTACAAATTGATGACTCTATCCGCTCGGCTATAAAGCTCCAGCACCTACAGTGACGTTAAAACCTGTTCTGCTTCGCAGGCAAATAGAGTTCAACCCGTACCATCCCGTACCTGTCAACTACCGATCGAGTAACAATTTCCGGCGAATGGTTTGTTGTTGTGCGACGAAAAGCCCTTTTGCAACGGAGAGAAGCAACAACAAAACTCAATCCTCATTGAAATGTTTGAAAGTGACACCACTCGGAATCAAACCTTTTTTTGCTCTCTATCCTGCTCCATTCTCAATTGTCACCAGCAGCATCTAAACATCAAACGGAAATCGATGCTTCGAACGGTTGCGCCCAAAATAATTGTACACCGAAGCACCGAAAGGTTAAACCACTCTCCACCACTACCACTACCCCGAACACATTCCACTGCAAAGGTGTAAGGTTGGTTGGTTGGTTTGGCACGCGTCTTTCATCGGCCGTGCGCGCGGTGAAGAGTTTCGGAATTGAGAGCGCTTTCCAGCTCCTCCAGGCATGCTTTAGCGACGATCGAATTACAGCAAAACCTTTTCATTTTCCCGGACAGTGAAAGTGTTTTTGCGAGCTGGCTGATCCGTGCTAAGGAAAGCGGCAAACACTGTGCCTCCGTGTACGTGACGCGCTTGAGACATGCAAATGTGGCCCCGGCGTCGGTCAATTTGGATGTGCCCTGTCGTCTGTCGTATCGCTTCCGCGCTGTCTTTTTCTCATCCTGCCCGCCTCCACACTGCAACACATCGTTTCTCACGTCGAATGTTTGATTTCCTTGTCGCCCTCCCACTCCCTCTCGAATGGACTCACATTACACCCAGCTCTTTGGTTGGGTCGGTTTTCCGGCATGGGTTGAAAGAGTATATTGAGTTCAGGATTTGCTCTCTTTTTTTGTTGTTATTTTCCCGCTCGCTTGCCTCTCCCGGAGGGTGTGGGATGGCCAATGTAAACACAAATAATTGAATAAATCTCGTCCCCACGGTCGTGGTTGTTGTTTGGACATGTTTGGCCGTTCCTCGTACCCTGCCCTTGGCCCCAGAAGGCATAGTTTTGATTGCGTCAGCCACTCTATAAATAGAGTCCTTTTTTCAAATGGCCAGCTGCGTAAGTAAACAAACGCCCAACGCATCACACCGTGTCGTGCATTGCATGTGCCTTTATTACTAGCCTGCCTCAATACAAATGGCCGTTTCGCCCTACAAACCCCTTTTCACGCTCAGGCAGCGATGGGAGCAAAAACCATTTCGCTCGCAGTGATTTTCTTCGCCCGGTCATTAAAAAATCATTAATTCTCTCATCGCCCGCCCAGAATCGAGAAACAGATTATACGGCGAGCCTACTTACCGAAACCGGTTGCTGCTCTGGTGCTGGTTAATTAACAGTGGCAGCCGTGGTTTGCTAAACATCTCCACTAAGCCATCATCAATTTTCATAACCATTTGGCAGGGAAGTATTTTTTTTTCTCTCTCTTTCCAAATTGGCTCTAATTGTGCTTTCGAGTCAGTGCGGGAAACCAATAGAGAGTCTGTAAAATGTGAAAGCTTAAAATTCCCGCAGGAAACGGTGATGCTTGCTCCTCTCGAAAAGCACGTCGTTTCTAACGCTGTGTGGTTCGAGGCAAAACTATCGACAATCATCATTCGGAATTGGCAGATCGCATCGAGTTACACTTCATGCCCGTAGCAACATATCGATGATAATCCCACTCACGAAACGTGTACGAGCTGTTCAAATATTTACCACCGGGTTTACCCCCATTCTAAAGAGCCACACACACGAAAGGCAAACCCTCTAAGCTGCAAACAGTCGCTTGGTTTCCCACACGCTTGGTTTCTTCGTTGGGGCTTTGTTAGCAATGGTTGCAAACTTCGGCACCACCACCATCACCTCAACGATACTCAATTTTAATGTAATTTTCTTCCAATTAGAATTTCAAGCAGATCAAATGTGGTAAGGATTGTCGAAAAGTAGAACGTGGGAAAATATGTTCCCCATCTCTTAAGAATGGATGCTTCGCTTCTGCTTGCGTTTCGTTCGTCGAGTGATGTTCACTGTACGACCGTAAAGTCGTAAAGTTCCCAGCCCAAGGGCCTATGCGTCCTGAAGTGGCGGTGGTACAATGAGCGGCAATGCCAGCTGTTGTCAATTAATGCCCCAACAGTGAAATACCTGTCAGGGTGGATGTAATATTTTAATGATTCCGTTGTTGTTCTCATGCATCATGTCGTTGTAATTTTTAATTTATGACAGCAGTACCTGCCAAAAGCGAGCCCTTGCCAAGTTATCGCCTTAATTCTTCTATCGACAACAGTGCCAAGACGCGCTAAGTGCTATTGTTGGAAGAAGTTACACTATGTTGGACATACAAGACATGTTTTACAACAGTAAACATGAAATATGTTCAAATGAGCAAAATGATCAAATTACTAAGTTAAATATGTAATGTAAAAAGTAAACCTTTAGGCGCATATAATCAAGCTTTTGTTAGGTAGAGAAAATGTTATTATTTTGGTTTTGGTTTGGTTTTCTTTACTAAAGATCTAACTCTGCAAGGTTTGATTTGCAATCGTGCCGCCAAACCAAGACACAGCACACAAAAAACTTAGATAAATTTCGCTGCCTTTGCGCAACACAGCGTGCGGGAGGTTTGGCAAACCATTTTGGCCGTTCTTCATAGCTGGGCAGCTTCCAAACATCCGTCCCGATGTTCACTCTGCTGTGAAGAAACGCGACAAACAGCTTGCTTCGAACTCGCCCGGACACTGGGGTTCGACCGGCAGCGAGCTCTGCAAGCCAAGGGAAACACATTTAAGCCATTACTGTGAATGTGATGAGATTGCATAACAAAAGGCGCAGCGCGCTACTTCATGGGGGAGAATAAATGCGTTTTTTCCTCGTTGTAGCACTTTCTTCCCGACAGCTTGAGTCCAAAACCCCATCTTGGCGCACGCAAAACGTGAACACACTTTTGCCGAGACACTTTCTCATTATCTCTGGTACAAGAAGACGAATGAATTTTTCTTGGAACCATTTCGTGTTTTTTTGCTACAAAAAACATCTTATTTGTACTGGGCGTTTTGTATCAGGTGCAGCTGAAAGAACTATCTTCATTATTCTTGAGTTGGTCCTTTTGTCCATGTGTTTTTTTTTCTGTTCTTTGCGTTTTCGTCCTGTTCTGCACTTCAGAATGCATAATGCATAATGCTTTATTATCACTTTTATGCGCGAGCACACCCGGGCACTGTAGTGAGCGCTTGCTGTGCAAGCCGTTGGACGTCTTGATATTCGAGGCCGGTAAGAGATTGGAATTTTATTTGGTTTCTTGTGCCTTTGGGAGGTGAAATAAGTAATTTGTTTATTTTTCGGTGCTCTTTAGCATGAACGGAAAACATCGTTAAGCCATATTCAAACACGAATTTTCTAATTCCTATAAATCACCAATCTGGCAGAAACCAATCCAATCTTGGATCACTACCGGTAATCCAATTTATTAACCATTTTGTATGTAACGTTTTTGGCGTTGCTTCTTATCTGTCCTCTATTACTTGTAAAACGAAATGTTCAATTATTTATGAGCGCTACCTTTAAATCTCAGATAACGCACACACACACACAGGGAAGCTAAAAAAGAGTAGGGGATTGGGAAGCGTGATTTGGGACATTGGGTGTAAAAAATTAAACAATTCTATATTTCATACCGTTCGCTGGGAAGGCGGGACCTTTTGCGGAAATCCACCACCACCTTTTTCGATTTCAGCGCTTGGCATCCAAACATTATTTTCAAACAGCTTGGGCGAAAATCATGCGGGACCTTCGTGTGCCCCCGCCCCTGCAAACCTGTCTGCTGTTGGCAACTTTTTCACCAAAAAGCACGGTACGGAAATTCCAGCGCCAATCCGGTCCAATTTTCATACTCTGTGCGCTTGCGAAAATTTTGTACATTTTTGCCGGCCAGATGGTAGAGCCGCCGCGTAGCGCACGGATTTTTTGGTGGCGCTTCGGAATTTATGAATGTCAGTAAAAATGGATATTTACTGCCTTAAAGCTTCCCAGGCCCGGTCGCGTACCAAAATCGCGTGCTACAACTATATGTTCTGTGTTTTCTCTGAGCATCAGGGCTTTTCGTTTTGAATTTTACTGTATGTTGGGAAAGCGTTTTGACTGCGTTGTTTTCAGCGTCGGCCGTCGCTTTCCACATGGAAGAGAAGGCTATTTTTGTTTCGTGCCTTTTTCATTATTTCCCTAGGTTCAATAATGAACCCTCCTCGCCATGGACAAAATGAAGCACAAAGCGAAGCCGCTGTGATCGGCTGATACGGTGCCGGAGTGCGGAGTGCTTAACGTTCGGCAAACAGTCTAATGTTTGCGCAAAAGCTCGCAGTGGATGTTCCGGTCCTCATACCTGGACGGATATTCATTATTGGTGCAATTATGAGGCTTTTTAGCTGAAATGACTGGTAAATATTTTTCGAACGCTTACGTAGCGAGCTTTCGGTTTGCGTGAAAGAAAGTGCAAATAAAATTGGCACTTTTTAAAATGCTGAATACAATTACTTCAGGTTGTTCGTTAATGCCCTGTAATTTTTTTTCTTAGAAATAAAACTGTAAAAAAATTTAACTGAATCTGGTTTTTAACCTAAAACACCTAAAAATTTCGAAAAAATAGGTACTGCTATGTTTTCTATTTTCCAGATTTTCCAGATTTCAACCAAAGATACGTTTAACCATAAAATTACGATCTAAATATGATTCTTTATGTTTTCGCGAGCCAAAAGTTTCGATGCAGGAATGACAGCCGACTGTTATTAACATTTGATTTCTTTTTCTGGCACAATCGCATCATCTTACCATCATCAGCACAAGTTATGATAGTTTTCTTTCGACAAAGCACTAACCTCACCCCTCGGATCTGTTGCCTCGGCTGCACGTACTCCCAGTATACAAAACGAAAAATTTACTACCACTACCGGCAATCGGCATCGCCTTGCGGTGCGTTTTGCTTTTTCATTTCTGCACGCTGAATTATACATGAAAACCGACCCGACCCGACCCCCGGCCCGGCAAAAGTGTCCCGGAATCCTTAAGGTCCCGCTTTGGCGCTCAAATCCCTCCCCGTAAGCCGAAACATCCGGACCATCCCGATGAAGGAGGCGGATAAAGAACCCCTTAAGGAAGTCAGCGTGTCGTCGGCCGTCCCGGGGTCCTTTCGCTTGCAAAAACCCATCATTAACCGTCGCTCCTTGCCAGCCCAACCTTGCACAGCCGCCCCAAGAAAGAAGAAGGTCGCAGCGCTTCAGTGTAAAGGAGCGAGTGCTTTCTCCACTTTGGGACATTTTTGCCCAATTGAATATTTTATGCTGCTTTTGACACTTTTCTGAAGTTGCACACAATTTTTCCCAGTCGTTGGCTTTCGTTTGCTGCTGCCGTCTTCCCCTTGAGCTTCCGGGCACTTGTGAAGCAAAGCGGCACGAGAAAAAAGGATAAGCCACGCTGAGAATGAACAAAGGAACAAATAAGGAAAAAATAATGTTTCGTTAAAGCTGGCCGTGGAAGCTTCCTGCCGCGTTGCGTGCGCTAGCGACAACGTGACGGCGCCGTATGAACGCTATTTACATCATTAAATTGACTTCATACTAAGCGAAAAGTTGTTTGTATAGCTTTGTTTCATGCGTAGGAAGAAGGAAGGCTAAATTTGAAATGCTCTTCAAAGTCAAGCAGCGTTGAGCAACTCCTGGAAAGCGATTTCTTGGAGTAAGCGTTCCCAATTTAGTTAATTGCATCAGTAAATACTTAAAATTAAACACACGTTTTTGAAGTGTTTTACATTATAGAGCCACAAAAAATTACTCTATCACAAAAATTATATGTTTAACCTGTTTTAATGTTCGTGTAAGATCATGTCTATGATCATTTTCGTACATTTCATAAGTGCAAACTTATTTCATAAGTGCAAACAAACTTATTTTTATTACAATTAATATACCATTAAAATGCGTAGTGATTTTTTGTGCTATTATGCTGTCAATTAATGCTATTTTATGTTATTTTATCTTGTTTACTACAAATTACGATCCAAATTGCTCAATAGTACGAATAAACGGTAACGGATGAATAATTATAATTACCCAAAGTTGGTGTAACAATACATTATACAACAATGCCTCAAGCTATCCCACAAAAACCTCCTGCAAATAAAGTATATGGAGAATAAATGGAAACTAAACCCAATCCTTTCACCCCTTTTGCTAGTGGTAAATTTGGCTTCGTCCTAAGTAGAGACGTCGTACCCCCTGTTTGCCCACCGACACCTCCGGCAAGCGTCAGACGGCGCAAAGCAAAGAGGTTTCGTAACCGCAACCAAACATTTGTCCCGACTCGTTTCGCAACCGAAACGCAACGCGAAAGGGAGGGAACATGCTCGGAGCATGCTACCGAATGGGAAACGTTCGCGGCCAGAAGAGCGTATGATTATCATCATCATCAGCAGCAGTATGGACCATCATCGGTGCAGGAAGTTGGCCAGCGCCATGATAATGCTGCTGCTGCTGCTGCCCATGATCAAAGGTCGCCCCGCTTTATTGACGGGCTCGCTTTACCGCTCCGTGTTGTTCCCTTCAGCAGCAGCAGCAGCAGCAGAGATCGTAATCGTGCGGTCTTCTGTTTTCGGTCAGAGGTCAGGGAACGCTTGCCCGAAGGTTGGAGATGAAAGTCCACATCCGGCGACACAATATTGCGGTCCTCCGGTTTGGTTGGGGATTTATTTTAATGAGCGTGTACTTTTGGGGTTTTTCCGGGACCGGCCGATTTGCGACCGAGCGAACATTGGCGAACACGGAATCGTCTGCGAAAGTTTCATTAGTTTTTAGTAAATTATGCATGCACCAGAGTGTGTATGTGTGTGTGTGTATCGGGTGTACAGCCAAGCTTAATGTGATTATTTTTCTCATTTCAATTCTAATTACAGGTAAGGATGGGATATTCCCCAATCCCACTGGCTGTACACTGGTGAGGGATGCAGATTGTGTTGCTGGCGACATCCGTTGGGTGACTATAACTGTAAGAAATAAAAAATCTAACAGTCAAATGGACTGCTGATCTTTACCGTCCGCTTACTCCGCAAGGATATCGTTCAAATTTCGCGTATCACTATTTCTTAACAAGGGCTGGATCATAGCTTTTCAAATCCGCTTTACATCTTTCCGCAGTGTGAACCCTTGCCCTTGATATGGCTCTCGGGAAAATTCCCGATCCGATCAGCGTACGATTCAAATCAAAACCCAATGATTGGACACTGATTTG
The DNA here is from genome assembly GCA_008817895.1 of Anopheles fontenillei. Lineage (NCBI taxonomy): Eukaryota > Metazoa > Arthropoda > Insecta > Diptera > Culicidae > Anopheles > Anopheles fontenillei. Next base: position 18,851 of record VTWG01000520.1, read on the forward strand.
TGTAGGCGCGCCCGGCTGGCACGGACTCTGCTTGCAAAAGCCGCCGCTGCGTGCTTTCCATTACAGGCCAATCCGATTGCAGAAGGGCTTACACGTGCTGATCCTTTTCGCACATCCTTGCCCATACTCCCTTACACATAGACACACTCACACACGGCCATAAGTTACAGTTTGCTAGTGCAACTTATCGTCTCGTTCGTAATGGCGCCTGGGTCGCGCATTTGTCATGCATACGGGACGTGACAACTTTGTCTTCCGGTCGAATCCTCAGCATCGCGTCCTTCCCCCTCCTAGCAGGCCCTGGCAGTGGCGGATGCTTTGTTTCGCATAATGTAGGAAACCCAAACCGGGGTGACGGTTTAGCGCCTGTGTCGGGTTGGAGTGCTGATTCGTGCCATTCCGGTAATCCTTCACCGGGACCATCTCGCACGGAATTAAGACGACTGTAGGCCCGCTCCAACATCTGTAAAGTGTTACCTACCTTCCCTCCACCCCCCCATCCTTCATGCTTCCTTCCAATGGGTAAGCGCGGAACGCCACACTCAATTTTAATTTACACTGCTTCACGCTTCCGCTCAAACGCGAAACGCATCCAAACGCGCCGGGCGCCAAAGCTAAGCAGACCGGGCGTTACGGAACATTTGCGGCTTGTTTCGCTGCTGCCGGCTCGCACTGTTTGCTGTCAAGTGTTCCGTACACATCCGCCGAATGTAGCTGAAACCGGATGTTTAACTGCTACACACATACGAGAGTACGAAATCGTAGCTGCTTGATCTGGCAGCGTGTGCTTCCTTACATCACGGAGCCTTGTACGGAAGTGTGTTTAAGCTTTCGTTTCGGCTAGCAAAGTTGGATTTATTGTTCAAATAGATGTTGTTGAAACAGTTCTTTTTCACATTGGACTTGCTTCAATCTCTGGATTACTGTTCAGAATTGTTGGTCATAAAATAATAAGCTCTTACGACGATTGTTTGTTGTTGTTTTTTTTTCCTACAACGCAAAATTGAGGTTTAAACTATTCAATCTCGTTTAGGTTAAACTATAACTCCTGGGTCCTTAACAAATTACCACTACTAAATTAAATTATAAACAATCCAAACAATTCCCTTCTATCGATATGGGTCTAGTGTCAGAATCATTCTACATCAGAATATAAGATGATAAGAACATAAGATGATAAGATGAGAATAATTTTTCACATGGCTTCAATAAAATTGACAATCTCTGCATTTATTGTCATCCCTTTGAAATAGTGATGGGGTAAAACTGGCAAAGATTCGCAGCCAACTCTGTTTCGAGTTAGATAATTTTGGAATCGACTCCGGAAAGTAAGTCCGCTCAGCATTATCCAAAGTCGTTCGGAAACTGTCCGAAGTCGCTCGGAATCGTCCCGAGTTGCCTGGAGTAATCCAGAGTCATCGGCCGGAAACTCCAGGTGACTCCAGATGACCCCGGACGACTTCGACTGCTGGCGAGTCCACTTCTGGACGATTCTGGACGACTCTGGATGACTCCGGACGACTCCGGGCGACTCTGGACGACTCGGGACGACTCCGGACGACTCCGAAACCGGACGGAATTAGTGGTTCCAATTTTGCCGGAGTCAGAATTGAACTAACAAATGGACTGGAGTCGGATCGGAGTCGTCATTGTGCTTCAGAAAGCACATCACTACTTTGAAAATCAATACAAATGATCCACAAAATCTGGGTAACGCCCTTTAAATCGTGGGACAAGACCATAAAAATACAAGACGCATCCAAAAATGTATCGAGAACAACAAAAAACATCCTCGAAAACAATTCAAAAAGATTTAACTAAGATTGTTTGACAATTGTTCAAAAAACAAAGCATTTAGAAACTCTTATTTTTCGAGCATATGTTAATTAATTTCATTAAATGATCTTATGATGCTTATGAGCCTTTGGGGGCGTCATTAAAAGACAATGTAAATTGTCTATTTATTTGCAAAAATGCAATCCTTGCACAACGCAAAAAGATTTACAAACTCTTTCCAACTGGCTTTTGTTAGCTCCCTTCCTTTGCAATAATTAATTTTATCAAGCTCAGTATCAACTGAATCCCATTTCACACGGCCCATGGTCCTGTGCCCTTGTCGATAATCTTCAACAGTCGCTTTGAACGGTTTGCATATTTTATAGATTTGTCTCACCCTTCAACACTCAAACTTTCACAAATCGGCCGTCTATGTGATCCCTCTTGCTGGGACCGTAAGATATGTACATATTGATAAAAAAGCACGATCGAGCTTTGTTTTATACATCTTTCACTTGGGGAGGATTTTACTTTTTACTTCCTTGTTGGCATTATTCTAAAATATTCACGAGCTGTCCAGGCACACCGAAAAAAGGGGTTTGATTTAACAGATAAATCCGTACACCTTCCCCCTGCGAGAAAAAAGCTTCGCAGAGCTTTAATCTTGTTCAAAAAGGCACTATCGTTGCAGATAAAATTACACTTTCGTCTTTTTATGCTCGTAGCAATTTGTTGCTACTTAGCCATTTGTCTTACTCCGGTCTAATACTCCAAACATTATAAGCGATGCTTTGCTGGTGGGTTAAAATAAAACCGAAACGAGTAATACTGGCCATGAAATAGCATTATGCTCGGTGTGTGCGATAAAAGGGTAATATATGATAGGGATAATATTTTGCATCGGTCCAAGCGCCGCCGGTGTACCAAGCACGTAACTTATTGCTTTCGGAGATTGCTTGTGCGGGAAGACTGTCGTTTTTTTTATGAAAGAATTTTTTTTCCAATTTTCTTTTAGCTTTTTTCATCATCCGCGTCCTCCAACATAGTTAGACGGATTTGATATATTGGTGAAATTGCTCCCCAAGGCTCTCTTCGGAGCTATGAATATTTAGACCCACGCGAGTCTAGCGCGAGATAAAACCAGGTAGCTTTACACGAACAAAACAGACACGCTTCAATGTTTGACAAAATAAAAAAGAATAACAAAGGCGGGAAAAAAACTGCTGGAAAACTTCACCACAAGGTGGTCTCAATCCTGTTGGAATTGAGCGTACCGAATCGGTCGGTAACGCTTACCTTTGAGTGGTTGGCATATTCGTAGCAAGCTGGTTGGCTTCCTTGTGCACCCCCCCCCCCCCCATCCCACAACGATAATGGAAGAACNCCCCCCCCCCCCTGTCCCAATGGAAAGCACGAAAGTTCAGTGTCCTTGGAGCGGTTGAATGTTTCTGCACAGAATCGAAAAGCTCAACCACTTGCCATCAACTCCTCTCGGGCTTTCGAGGCGCTCGATCTCGAAAGTATTCGGGTAGTTCCTCCAGTTTGAATTTATTTGCATTCAGTTACGCCTGGTGCGTTATTTTTACACCCACGCTAGAATGCCCCCCCGGGGGGTAGTGGCGAGCCACCGGAAAGTTGTGCTGAAGTGTATTGACTTTTTCTCTTCCTCACTGCTGTGGGCCAAACTCAGCGGGAAATGGACTGGACAACGTTGTTTGACTCTCGAGCACAGCACCGCACCGGGTTCAGATGACGATGATGATGATGATGATGATGATGATGATGATGATGATGATGATGAGGGCAATGATGGCGATGAAAGCGAATGATTGTGGGAAACTATTTCACTTAAATCAAGCCAAGTCTTTCACGGGTAGCTTGTACAATTTCTGAAGCGCTTTTATTTTGTTTTTTGTTTCAACTTTCTTTGTCACCGGTAAGCGTTTGGAACAATGTGGTCCAGGAAGAGTTTTGAATTAAATAATCCACTCCTTGCTGTCATGCTGGGTTGGGGTTTTTTTTGTGCTCGTAAAATACGTAGCAAACTTTAGCCAGGAAACGAGTTTTACCTACAACTAAAACTATACTTGAAAAACTTCTTCCGGTAGCAAAAAAAAACATCTTTCTTTTGCTTCTATCGTTAAAGCGACGGCGATGAATCATTTTTCTTCCCTTTTTTATTCGGTATTTTGCATCGGAATCGGTTCTTTCTGTGGCCCACCCGGCCAACTGCTGTTCTAATTGGCAATGGCAACGATCGAAGCCAATGTAGGCCGATTTAATCTGCGAAAGCAGCTGCACAGCTGGCGAGCATTTGCGATGGCAGTTGGGTGCCTTCAGCAGCAGCAGGCAGCAGTGATGCAGATAATGGAGATTATGCGCGTCGCGTTGCGGCAAGCTAAATTGCCAAGCCGGAGAAAGATATTGCCAATTGATATTCGTTCGGGTAGGGGTGGGTGATTTGAAATAAAGTCGTGAAAGTTAATACTGCTGCGCTGTGGCTGTGTTTCTCCCGGCTGCGCTCTGGTGTAGAGTAAGGTGCGTATGCCCGCTAAGGGCGGGTGGGTAACATGGGGCCCGATTATTTACCGAAGTGAAGATAAGCGAAGATTTTCCGCTTGAAGCTCCTCAATGTCAATTATTATGCCGGCAGTGGGAGCGAGCAGAAGCGGTAAGATGCTCGCTGAGTTTTTTTTTGGGAATTGTGCAGACGGGTGTGTAAATCTAATTTAATTCGTTTTTGATAAGTGTTGATCGAAAAAGATGGGCGCAGTTGATAGTGCTTGATAGTGCCTGTTAAATATGTATATTTTGTTATCACTCACTCTTAGCGCAGAAAGTGTTTTTGGGATTTTCCTTTTAGTTTACAAAAAAAGAACATTCAGAGATAAATATAGCTTTACTGTGTAGTACTTACATTACTTGTTTATTATCAACAATTCAATGTTATTTATATATGAAAATTCCAAACCACTTTTTCGTCAATTCCTTGTCCAAAGTGCTCGTCAAAGGCATCGAACGAAAAGCTAACCAACCATTTTTTATTACCATTCGTTCCCCGCAATGGAGACGCCTGGTAGTTCAATCCAAAAGCGAAGTTGGACCTACACCACCATGGCAAGTGAGAATTCACGGTGCTTGCTGCGTAAGGTGTAACCACTCAGGCAGAAACATTACCCAACAAACCATCATGAGGGTCACCAAATATTTATGACCATTTTCACTTTTTACGTTAACAGCTGCAATAACAACAGCAACAAAGTCAACCAAATCTAACCTTCAGCATTGACAATAAATATTTCGTTGCTTATTTTTAACCTTCTTTTTCCCGTCTCATTCCAAACATACAAACAGCAAGCTCCGTATTGTTTCCGCTTATTGATTCCGGTTTGTGTCAAACCTGGCAAACCTTGAACGAACTTTTTTTATGCCGCTAGCGAAAGCCGCTGATGGACGACAAACCAGTCGTAGCCGTACGGTATTAATATTATCGTGTTTGGTCATTGTTGGAGCATGCTTTTTTTTGTGGCATTCCTTGCTCATGCTTTGATAGGTGCTGGAAGTTGAAAGAAAGCACATAAACTTCGCCCCTTGGCCTACAAAAAGCTCGGGGTGGTAAATGTTCACCGTCATGGAGTACGCCTTATACCTCAGGCGCAGGAATAGAAGTTGGAAAAGTTCAATGTCATGCGTGCCTTAATTTATGACAAGTCTTTTCACAAGTCATTTGCCCAAAATCAGACCGCAGGTGACGGCTGGTTAATGGGTGAATCATCTGTGCTAATGTCTGCTCGTTTGCCAGAGCTGTTGGCGTTTGTGGAGGGTGCCTTTACACCGTTGGATTAACTTAATTAATGGTTAATTGCTAGTTGCTTTTTTACGGTGTAGCATTATGTATTTATAACGAAAAATGTGGCTTAGATCTGTTATCATTAGTACATAAAGTAGAATGCTAAACTAGGTACAGTTGCAGGTACATAAGTAAGACATGTTGATTTTCCAATAATAAATCTAGCAATATTGATCAAGTATAAAATACAGCATTAATCAAAAGTGTTAGAAATACCTTTATTCAATATTTATCTTCCAACAACAGCAATCATTTTACATGATGGAAGCCTCGAATTCACCCTCAGCAACGATTAATTCAACACTTCCTGCTCACTTATACTCACTCCTGCTTGAGCAAAATGGTTCCTATAATACTTCAACAGACAAAAAACACCTTTTAGAAGCGCCTTTATACCCATTTATACCCATCTCTATTAGCAGAAGCCGCAGTAGGAAAGCGAACCACCGAAGTAGCAAACGAAATTCTATTTAAAAAATAATCCTTACTCTCAACAGAAACGAACATGTGCTAGCGAAAGTGCTGCTGGCTTCCCGCCTCGTGCTGAACACGTTTCGAACAAAATAATAGGTCAAGTGGATGCTGATGATGATGATGATGATGATGGAGGCTGTGAAACAAAGTAGCAGTACCAGCAGTACGTTCGTGCAGTGCTCGTGAACACACACGCGCACAAAGATAGAGAGACCAAGACATAGCGGCAGCTAAAGCCAGAGAGATTGTTGAGATGATGGAAAAATGAACCATCAGTAATGGTGGCCAACCCCGTTCGCAGCGGGATACCGATAGGCACTGCGGGACGACGGCCCAACAAGGATAAGTTGCTGACCCACTGCTGGGGGCTGTGCGGGATGATTTTATTCCAAAACCAAGAAGCCACCAACATAATGCTTCGCACACGATCGAACCAACTGGCGGTAGCAACGGTCGCTCGGTAGGAGCACCGTTTGAGCTTTTTACTTCTTACGCTAGATACTACCATTAACCAGCAAATGCTGCGCTGCTCTGCTGCAGTTTTCACGTTTGCGTTTTTTTCCTTCGCCCTTACTTTAAAGTTCTAACTTGGTGAGTACCATTCAGCGCCGGCTTTGCAACATCCGCAACAATTTATGATGCCGGGCAAGTGAATGTCTTTTGCAAGATTCTTTCCAGCACGTGACAAACTGGCCCACGACTATCGTTTCGCTGGGCTCGCACTATAAATTTCGCCCTCGCCAGTGCCATATGCAAAACGCGCTTAAGTGTGGCAAGTATGGCAAGCGCTTTCTATCGGTTGACGAACTGAGCTTTCACTTCGTTGGCGTGTACGGAGGGAATGTGAGTTTGTGTTTTTATTTTTAGTATTTTGTATATTCCGTTCACTAACTTGCTTCGCTTGTAGCGTTTCGGAAACGACACCGTCGCTCTCTGGGTTTGATAGTTTTATTTCATGCTCGGCAACATCTGGTCCGCACCAACAAGAGCGCGATCATTGGAAAAGTTGCTCTCCATGCTTTGCCCGTTGCGATGTGTTTCGGCAGTCCGAGAAGAAGAGCAAAAAAAAGCATGCGCTACAAGAGCTATATGCCATGTTTAAACGATTTTTACTGACACCGGAGTGATAAATGATGCACGATTTGTGGTGGGAGTAACGGCCAGTTTTTTTGCTCCACATTTATCCGAGCAAAGCTTGGCTGTAAAGCTTGGATAGCAAAACAACAACAATAACGAAACAAAAACTGTGCGGAAAAAATGGTTGTCCGTTAAAACAACCAATTGCTGTCCGCACGTATTAAGGGCAGGGGAATGAATTGTAATGGACATTCTACCATTATTGCTATGAGGTCATTTTTATGGGCTTTAAATTATATTTAGTATTTTCAAGCAATCGATTGATGGAGAAATTGTGTTATTTTCATCGTTACTACTGCGAAGTTACGATTATTATTTTCGTGTTCTATTATTCTGAACAACGCCGATCAATAAATATCAAAAATATTACTTATCGAATTATCAACACCAAATCTTTACATTCTCGTGTTCCAAGAATGCATAAAGTATGTGAAAAGAATGCTTAATTATTCTTCTGAACTACAAACTCTCCATCAACTATCGCATATTGATGAAAACCTTCCAAGTACGACACAAAACTTTACAGATTTCTTGTAATCAAGAAAAGCGTTCGCATTAAAAGTTTATTAAGCTTCATTCACCGTTTACAGACTCCTCCCAAGAGTTCTTATTACTTTTCGGATCGCAATCATTCTCTTTGCCCTTTATTACTTTCATTGATTGAACAAACATTGAAAAGATAAGTCCAACAAATAGTAAACATCGTTTTTTCCGGTACCATTTCATTGATTTTTTCAAGGAAACCGCTTTGGAAGCTGGTCTTACGTTTGAACTATCTAGCATTGCCTTTTTTCCGGCAGTCTCACGAAACTTTTTGACTAATCGTAACATACACATATACACAGGCAAAATTACTCGGTACGGCATTATCACTTAATTGCTATACAAAACAGCACAAACATCACGATTTCATCAGTTTTCTTTGCTGCATAACACCGTCTATGACGAAGGACAGAATTTTAAGATTTCTCAGTTAGCTACATTATCTATGAAGAATAAATAATAAAAAAAACTCAAGAGCATGCATGCATCAAATGGAAACGAAACAACAAATTCAAAGCACAAATTTTTAAACTTCCTGCATGTCAAATCCCAAACAAGCCAATTATTGAAACGACCCAAATCGGAACTGTCAACCGCCCAAACCGTCCCAAACGGCTGACACATGCACAGGGAAGCAGCGGGAGCGACATATAAAATTGGCCCACCAGCTGGTTCTCGTTTCCGGCTGCAGCAGCTCAGCTCCCGGACAGGCCCGTTTCCGGTTTGTTTAATTTGTTCCCGTTTTTTTTTGACAGATTTATTATTAATGATGACCCAAAGTCTCGGCCACTTGGTGACAGATGAACGGTGACACGTAACGAAGGTCGCATCGAACACGCGGATGCGTACATTGTTCCCGTATCAATCATTCGTAATAAACGCTTTTTATTGGGTGTGTCAGAAATAATTTGAAACAATATTGTGCTCTGAGATTAAAAAAAAAAACAACTTTTTCAACGAAACTGTCGAAATGTCATGTGTGTTTTACCTTTACTTGTGTAAAGTTATATAAAACAAGCGATTAATTTTAACAATTCCAAGCAATACTCCCCGAGCTTTTTAGCCGAACGGTATAAAATAGAAATTTACGACATCACGTTACAACCTTGTGCTGAAACAATAATCGCCACAATTTCCGTGAATCGTACTCTCCCTACCGAAGCACAAGCAAGGCGAGGCGCCCTATTGCTTACCAAATGCCTACCACTACTACCGAGATGGCATAAATTACCGGGCGACGGCACAGCACTGAGTCCCCCTGTTCGAGCAGCCGGCCGAGTGACGATGTTGATTAGTAATTCTGAGCCGGTGGCACTGTTGATTATGTGATTATGCAAATACACACCACACTGGTTAATGGCTTCTGACTTCTCAAGGCTTCCCTTCTCACGTCGCTATTGCGCTGTCGTGTATGTATTTGTTTGCTGGTTTGCTTTCACTTTCCATCCTGCTAAAAACTACTCGCAACGGGGTCGCCTGCTACGGGGCCGGAATCTTCCAAATCGCCGCAAAATTGCTACGCCGAGCCGGAAGGTCACAGCACAGCGGTGCTGGCAAACAGCAAACTTTTCCGCCCCGAAAACGCACTCATCCGCGGTTGGAAGTGAGCACGGTCAGTGAAACCGCAAATAAGACGCGTAGCCTAAGCACAGCGCCATGAACACACCTCAGCGCGACACAGCATATAATGGCTGGCGGAATGTAATCAACTTGTTTTTCTGTTTCGGCTGGTGCCACTCTTGTGCTTATCGAAGGGGAAGAGCCTATTTTTATGAAGCTCATTCGGTGCTGAAGCTTGCTCGAAATTAATTCCCATCGTTAAAGTGTGCTTCCACCTAGCAGGGGGTGTTGAAATTGAACTGTATTGTTGTTTACCATCACCGCTTACCACCGCTCGAGGAGAAAAAAATATGATCCCTAGAAGCTTCCAAGGGGTCGCTAACGAAACCTTCCAAGCACATTTAAAAACAAAGTGCCACAATAAAGCAGCAAACAAGTAACAATGGACTGGAAAAGGTTTGATCTACCAGTCATAAAATCATTGATCGTTAGGGAAACCCTCTATGGAGTGAATGCCACAGGCGGAGCGAGAGGAACATGCTTCGGAAAACATAAACGAAACAACATGATTTGCACATCAAAACCCGGACCGTTTGTTTTGAGCTTTTTATTGCCACATTGTTGATGTGATCGTAAAGCAGTGAGCAAAATGGAGCAGACAATCAATTGACAGTAACGGTGCAATTGTTTCTATCCTTATCTGCTTTTAATTATGCACAGCGTTATCATTCCATCTGCTTCGATTAATTTGAGTGCATGTTAACGATTGACGACAAAGAAAAAGAATATAAATAGTTTAATTGCAATCGTTGGTGAGAAATGTACTAAAAATGGTGGTGCCATGACCAGGATACAACTGGTAGATGTTGATAATGTTTTGTATAACATTACTGGCATTTTTTTCTTAATGATTATAAACTAATCCAACACTAAGCTTCAAATATACATGTCGCTTTATTTCCTCATTATCCTAAAAGCTCTGTAGAACGTCCATTTTTATTGGAAACGACGGCCCCCCACGCGGGTAAATGTCACCACTAAACAAGCTTTGAAATTGAATTTTTCCCGGCGTCTTCACCTTTTGGTAAAAATTTCATTTTCATCTCGAAAGCAAAAACATCCTGGAACGAAACTGAAAAAAAGCTCCCACCGAAGAAGTATTCACTCTCTTTTGCGCATAATTTAAACAAATTTACACTTCATTAGTCACGGCAAGGTTATCGTTGTCGTTGTCGCCACCAATCTGCTCTCGGTCTTGGTACTGATGACACCTTTCCTCCCGACGACACACATTGCTGCATTTTTTCCCTGCCTGTCAACATTTTCTCTCTATACGATAGGGTAAGAGGGTATGTGGAGAGGAGAGGGGGAAAAATAACCAGCGCAACCGGAAGTGTGCCATCCTCGCGCATCCTGCGTCATCCGCCCGCAGTGCCAGCAGTGTGGGAATCGTTACAAAATTAAAACAAATGTCATCTCATTAAAATTGTTTATTCGACATCCCGCGACCTGTCGTAGCGGCGGCGGTGCGCTAACAGCTTCATCATTATTATGTCTCGCGCCCGCCGCCATTCGTCACCGCCTTTCGGTCACATCGACCGTCTTCCGAAGCTGCAACATGGTGAGCGCGCGTGCACTTGGTCGCACAGAACACCGAATCTCGCTTCTACTTGCGCAACTGGAGCTGGTTAGAGTGGTTGGTTTGGAACAAACGGGTCCAGGGGTGGAACAAAACCTCCTGAAGGATGGGCGTGATGATTTATGTTGATGCAATACGCGTGAAGGAATGCAATACAGCTCTTGCGCTTGCAGCGTGCGGCGTGTGGGTTTGAGATTTGCGAGTCGTCGTTAGTACATGCGCGGGAAAGTGGGACACCGCTTTACGAGCGACACGGCGTCTGCCGTTGCGGGAAACCAAGTGCTTATGTTTGTGTGTTATTTTCTTGTGTATGGGATTGCATTGTGCGCGAGAAAACTAATTGCGATGATAGTTTGTGTTGCAAATCACTTCCATTCATTCGGAGAGGTACTTAACCGGAGCTAGAAACTGATGTCGTTGAAATGAAATGTGTGCAAGTTTTATCAATTAATAACTAAATGTAGGACATTTAACCGTAATAAATCCATTCCAAAAACTCACTCAGTTTTCTGGAAAAAAACACAAATGAAATTTAATTTTCACCCCTCATTTCACCCCTAAATGAGGCACAAAACTGCTCCTACAGTTCTTGGAATTGCATCTCACCACACTGTTTCTTCCTTCGCCTTGCAACTCGTGCTTCCACAGAGTAAACGAACGGTACGCAACGGCGAAGAGGTATTAAAATCACATTTCTGCTGAAATTGCTACAAAATTTCACGCTCGTCGTCTGCTGCCGGACATGCCCGCTCCCGGCTAACAGCTTGCTCAATTACCAAGCTGACCCGAGTAAACTATTTGCCTAGCACTAGCGATTTCGCAAACGCGCGCTCCCAACTTTACCCGTAGTCGGTGATGAATTTTGCACGCAGCGGTTCGGGGACGACAAAAAGTTGCATCGAAGAAAAACAAGCTAGTTGCTGCTTGCACAGGGACAGGGGAGTTTTTCTTTGCGAGCGAGTTTTGCACCAAGCAGCAACATGATAAATGGCAAACTCCTGTGGCGCTGATACCCTGTGCAGAAAGTTGCGGTGCGATAGTAAAGCGGACAACGATTGGGTACAATTTTCCTAATGAGCTGCCGGGTGATGGACAAGGGGTGCTTTTTTTTGTTTGGTTCCCCAACAGCACGGAGCCAACCTTTTACCCGAATGTCGCGGTAAATGAGGTGAAATTGTTCCCTAGCACTGATTGCGATTGCGAAAGTTTTGTATGTTTTGTGTGTGCCGTGTGCAGGATTTTTTTTGGTATATTAGAGCACGTTTGAGATTGAATTTTATCCAAGGAACATGCTTTAATGATATCGCATTGTGCTGTTGTGAGCAGGAAAAACTACAGACTATTACAAATAATTGTTGCTGGTGCCGTGACCAGGATAAAAGGTACTTTTAATAACTTTAGTAGAAATTACTTTTTGTACCTTGCTACTGACAATTGCCAGTACTCTATATACTACATGTACAATCTTTAAAACCGATATGTTTAAGTAAAAAGGAACAAAATTAGAATGTTTGCACTAGTGTATGTAAACTCTTTCTAAATGATAGAAACAGTTGATAAAAATAATGTTCAATATTCGTGCAAGAAATAACGTAAAATAAGCGGATATTAATAAATACATAAAATATAGTTACACTAAAAAACAAATACAAAATTTGCATTTAACAAAAGTAATTTTTCTAATGACATTACTAAACCAGAGAATATAACAAAAATGGTTAACCAATGTTTTTTTATAACCTAAATACGTAATTTTTCACTGTTATGAGTGTAATGTTTTGTTTTAATGAATTATCAGCACAAAGCACAAAAATAAACAAATGATAGAGTTAAAGATTAGCAAGTACAATCACACGGTTTTGGTCGTAAACATTATGAAATTAATAAAATCTTTTTAAACTATAAATTATAACTTTTAAATTGTACAACCTGGTTTTGGCCTACAAAACAAAGCATAGTTGCAGTTCGTTGAACTTTATCGCAAACGTAGCCTCACAATGAAATGGAATGCGTGAGAGAGTGAAAATTTACATACGAACAACCGTATCCATTGGTTGGGTATCCTTTTATACGTAAATAATGATACACTTTTTTATGTGGTGCCATGCATACCGATGTTTAATGCAAATGTATCCATCCTCGTGCCAACCATTGCTATTACCATTGCTGAGCTATCGTTTGCAAAGCAACAACAACAAAAACAACAAAAATGGCTGACAAACTCGATCCATCGCCCAACACAATCGATTAATAATCGAACCAGAGGAAGAGCCAGCACACGAGCTTGCTCCGATCGCTCATCCTCCGCCTTGTGTTGCGCCCCGTTCGCCTCATTTCGAATCCATTTGGGACCATTTTAGACTACAATCGGCTAAATATGCCAACACTAATCCGTACACGTCCACGCTAGCAGTTTTTGCTTGCCGCTCCAGCGCTCCAACGCGTCCCCAATCAGTTCCAACTGGAGCGACAACAGCCACCATGATTGGAGCGAAGAAAAAGGGCGAAAAAACCGAAACGAAAGCCTGAAGCGAATCACGAAACTAGCTTGCCTCGTTCGGCACCAGGTTCGAATTTTATTATGCTGCGGATTATGTTTCACACAAAGCATCACGCAAAACATCGGCTCAGCTTGTTGGCTCTGGGTGATTGGGCCGAAAGAAGCTACACGAGCAGCGTCTGTAAACGGGCGGGCTCGCAGGAAGGCCACCACGGCAGACGGGTCCATCGGGGCTTCTGCAGCGAACAAAAAGCTTTGGCACAGTAATGGTGCCACGTGGAGGCCTTTCAACATTCCGTGTCTTCCGCGCGGCTCCACCTGCACGCGCGACGCAACTCTTCGCCTTCAATTAAAGGTATTTTGATGAGGTGACTTGCCGACGGTCCCGTACACAGACCAGACGAGTACATCTCATTGCACCCTACCCGTGGGCGGTAAAGGGGTGTTTCCTCCCGGCATCCCTTTGTGTTGTGCGGTGGTGTGGTTGTTGTGATGCTGCATTATACGCCGTCGTTGTTGTTGTGGTTCGTTGGATGTTCTGTTACAGTGGATCGTCTTTCTCCTCCCACACCTGACACTCATGGCGGAGGGTTTGCGAAATCTTCACCGTTTGGCATTCTTCTACACCGGCTATTTTCCCCTTTTGTTGCGACAAAAGCCTTCGCACGCATTTTCGACAAGTTGGCGGATGCTCATGCTGCCGGCAGTTGGCCCGTCCCGTGGCGAGATTTGACTGTTTTGATAAATAGGGACTTATACCACCGCCCACGCTAATGGACACGAAATCGAGCTAAACGGTGGCCCGTTGCTTGCTTCATTTGTCAATGTGTTTTGGCTTATCGGACCCAGGCTGATGGTTTTGGCAGTATTGAGTGAGAGAAAAAGTGGAAAACGAGGAATTTATTTTGGGTCTTGGGTAACGGACTTTACTTGGAACCATTAGACATGGAGGCAACCGGTTAGTATCTTGTTTGGTGAGTGATTTTTGTGTCGGGTGTTCATTGATGCAAAAATATTGGCAATGGCTGGGATGCTTGAAATGGTCAATGCTGCCACATTTGTGGGATAGATTGAAGGATGAAGTTGGAATAATGATAATTTTAGCAATTCAATAGGAGTATGTTGGAATGAATTATCGAATCCATTGCTTTCGAAAAGGAATCTTTGACGAAGCTTTAAATAATTTGTTAAATTGCATTAAGTCTGAAGTACTTGTATCAGCACAAGGCAAGTCTCATTAAATTTGCTATGTATAATTGCCATCATATTCAAAAAGTTGTACCTTTTCTATAAAGTTTTATAAAACAATCTGCATTTCTTATTTGCAAAACAATCAATTAATATCTTGTTATGAACAATCAGCTTCAACAGTTTAAAGTTCCGTATATTTTCCAAATGATTTCCCAAAACCGTTCCACACAACTTGTGTAAGTTGTCCTTCACCTAGACCTAGACTCAATCGGAATGCTCCCCCGACGCGTGACAGTCATCTGGCCTGCCCAATCTAATCGTTAACGGGCCTCACATGCTGAACAATAACCATTCCCAAGATAATACATCTCTTCCAGCTATTGTCTACTACGGGGGGTATATGTTACGTGTTACGGAAAATGCAGCAACAAATTTAACCCATAAACAGGGGCAAAACAACTGTCCCTCGCAGAAACTTTGCAAGCGCAAGGTTCCGGTACGACCATACCCTGCATCCCATCAACCTTGAATCACGTGGGATCAAAGTGAGCAATTTTTCCTTTCGAGATACTTTCCCGCTCGTTTTTCTTTTTCTGTGCAAAAGTATGCCCTTACCACTAGCCGCCGAGCACATAATGCCTGATATCGTATGCATGAAATGCGTTGACTACGTAATGCTTGGGATGCTTCACAAATTCTGCAGTGTGTTCGTATATGCGTGTGTGTGTGTGTGTGTGTGTGTGCGTGTGAGCGAGAGTCTTTTTCAGCCATCTTACTTATCCAGCTTCCCTTTCTAACGTAGGACTGCTCTCTCTGTCTCGGTGGAATTACGTTCGGTTTGCTTCCACCTTTTTTTTGCTTTCCCACGATGTATGCTGATTCCGTGCGGATTTCACGCAGATAAAGAACTGCCCCGCCGGGTGTGTATGAGCTGCGCATGTATGTGTATGTGTGTTGAATCTTTCCTTTTCTGCCCCACTCCGTCTTTACTAGGTTAAGGGCTCTTCTACGTACGTGCGTGCTGCACGTACTATTTTAGCTTCTTGCCACCGTTTGCGCCTGGCGGGTATGCAAAGCGGCGTAACGATTCAACGGGTGCCGAAGGTTTACCACCAATCCGACCGTGCCTCCCGTGGGTCTAAGTGTCGAAGGTCTTTCGCTTTACTTATCTTTTCCGCGCAAACCGAAGCGAAAGTATCTTCGCAACAGCTTAGGGCGCCGCAAGACCCCGGGGCGAGAAAATCGCTCGATGTGGACCCAAAACATGATGCCATTAAAAGTTATGTACACAAAACCGGCGCCGGTTCGGTTTTTGTGGGGATTTTGACGCGAGCGGAACTGTTTGATGGGCCGTGACCGTCGGAAGGGATCATTTATTATTTTTGTAACCCAAAATGAGGCACTGCTCTCGTCGCGAAACGAAAGGGGGGCTTGTGTTTTTTTCCTTTCCATCTCACTCTATCTCTCTTTCACTTAAGCGTCAATGTTGGTAGGCTGCTATCAGATGGAAATTGGTAAGATTTCCTCTCCTCGAGCGAAGGGAAAGAGTTAATGAAATGAGCTTCCGTGGAAGGGTTTCGCGTTTTTTCTTCACCCAATCTTCCGACGACTGGGTTGAGCCATCGTCCCTGTGCTTAGAATTATTTATACCATTTTACGCAAACTTTTAATAATTGCGGTTTGGGACAGGATGCTTGGTTGCGTGCTGTGGTTTGGATGAAATGAAATCAGTAAGGAGCTTTGCCGCTGATTATCAATTTAAAAGCCTTTTAATTATTCTCTTTCTCCGTGCGCTCGTTAACGTCGTCGTGGTAGAAACAGATGAGTCAGTAACGCTTTACAAGCAATACTTTTATACTGTGGAGTTAATGACTATTATAGCAAAAAATATATATTTCATTCTCTGCGCACACAAGTGTACAGCACCCTTCAATCATTCTCGCTGTTTGAAATTCAAACGAGCACTTTTGTTACGCCCAGCGCTCACCGTAGGAATGCAAACATGAGCTCCAACGCATCGCACACCCGTACTCAAAACAATGAACTTCGCATTAAGCTACCCACCAAACCATCCTTTCCTTCTTTTTGCCTCAACATAGCCACATAACCACAGCACATGCATATCTGCACATGCACCAATGCAATTTTGCTGAACGGGGAAAAATCCATCACAAAAATAAGAATAATTTAAAAAGCCCGGTACGTTGCCACACTCAAGAGAGCAATTGTTCCGCGTTGTACGCTGGCGACCACAGTAACGAGCAGGACACTACACTGTAAAAAAATACCTCAACCTCATCAAACTGGATACTGGAACACACACACACACAAAAACACTATCCCATCCTTTTCTGTCGAACAGTAAACAAACGCACGACCATCATAATCCTGCCAAACTACAAAGGATCCCACAACTCTCTGGATAGCAGATAGCCATAGCTCCCGTTTGTGATCTAACCTTACCATACTTCAGCGTGGATGAGGGTTGTATAGTACGGTCCAGGGGTTGAGTTACAGTCATATAAAAACTGGGCTCCATCCACCCTTAGCCTCTTTGCTATTCAATATTTAGGTGTATTGTGTTGCCTGTCACAAACCACGGTGCTCCAGTGAATACGGGACAAACGCTTTGGGACTAGTTCTTTTCACAGGGACAGTAGCAAATGGTATTTTATTTAGGTACAATCCAGGCTACATCACGTAAGAGCACTTAAATTTTACACTTTACTGGATATTTCGAGTTCCATATTTAAAAAATATAATAACCCTTTTTTATAAAAGACGCTAGTGACCTTCAATACATAACAACATGGCTCAGGACCTATGGTTAGAAAAATAGAAAACGCCAAAAGTTATGCAAACTGCGTAACATTTTATTTCCATTAAGACGCTTAATGGGTTTACTATTCAACTACGTATATTTATCGTATTAGAACGATGCTTACATAAGTCTATAAATCTGTTTGTCATCAAGCAGAAATTTATTTCAAATTGAGTTATAATTCAAAGCACCATATGGCTGATCAATAACTAAAACATTGTTTTTAAAAATTAATCTTATACACTGCCAATCGAAAACTATGCAAGCAACCACCAACAAAGCCTAAAAATCGATCAATAAAACCATTCCGGGTCGTATTTAGAACTTACTTCCTCTTTTCAAACCACTGCATGCAAACATTCCATTCCATCTCGAAACCGTAGCAAAATCGATAGAACCTCCCAAATCCCCGGAAAGTGGAGAGAGTTTTGAATGGTGCGCTCTTTAAACATGTACCTATATTCTAGCGCGACCAAATGACGTCGGCATACATACACAGCTGGGATATACCGATGGATGTCCGACATTCCTCACAGATGCACGGACCTTCGGATCTAGTGACCAATGTCCGACGTGTGTGTGTTCGGACAGAACCTCATCGATGATTTATTGCAGATACTGTCCCGCATACATATTTATGGGTAAATTTCACCCCTACATGTGTGTGTGTGTGTGTGTTTGTGTGTGACAGATAAAGGAAGGAAGCGAAAATAGAATTTCGGTCAGTAGAGCCTGCTTACTGTGTGGCTTCCTGTGCGGCACAATGTGATGACGTCGAAGGCCTTTTTTCTGGTGTGCCCTAGTTTTCCCACCGTTCTTTGCCTATGCCCTCAGGCAATGTACGTCCTCCCAGCTCAACCCCACGGTCTATCTACTGAAGCTCCCTCCCCAAGCGGCTACCATAGATGCTTACAGCGTGAAGCTGTTTTTACCGCTTTTAGATAATGAAAAGTCATTTCTCATTACTGTCGGATTTTTTTTTGTTTTTTTGTTCTTGAGTATGAACAGACCATCTTGAGCAACCGAGTGTGTCATAAGGTGAATAGGACTAGCGAGACTCTTGCACGCCTTTTTCTCACTTCATAGGAAGGGCGGCTGTACGCTTGAACGGGCTATTTGTTATCATCTGTACACATGCATCGACACACACACACATACATACACGCATATACACACCTCTAACCTCAATTCGTACCAGCCTCTCTACTGGGACCTGCTCAATATGTCTGACCGAATGAATCGATTACTGTAAGAAGATTCGCTATCGTCCCCAAGAAGACATTGGCGGTTATTTATGGACCTGGGCGAAATTGTTTAGTCGAGCGACAGAGTGTGTCCGAGGCATTTTTCGTATATGTAAGAGTAGGAGACCGTCCACGAGTCTCCAGCTCCAAACGAATGTCCAACCTGGGCACGACGGTGAATGATACCCGCTCGATTAGCGAGGCGTAATGTCCATCCGGTCTGTGACAAGAATCCCGGTCCAAAATCCCGAACAACGTACGGAATCGATTAAGCTTTTATGTGAAATCATCAATTCTCCATCTTTTCCTTTTGCTCCTGAGGCTCGCTGTCCACACATATGTCCACTGCTTGTGGTCTGTAATCCGCTCGGACGCACTGGAAATGGGTGTTTTTGGGGGAGGAAAAATCATACCGCAAAACAACCATCCGTTGCCAACCATCTCCGGAAAAGAGGCAGAAATATCCAACGGTTCTTCTCCCCCCGAAATGTGTCTGTGCCTGTATCTCGATCGAAAATACGGCAGGCGCCACCGTAACGACTCACATAATGCGTTTTATGAGTTTCGCACATTAACTACCGATTATTTGTGGCGAAACCCCTGTTTAATGGGTGCTAGAGCCGGTTTTGGTCGGGAAAGCACTCAACCAGCCGGGAATGGATCGATCACTAACCCAAACCCAAAACATCCTTATGAAAAAATGAAAAAAAAATGCTTTGGTATAAGCCGTGTCCTCGTCCTACTCATGAAACTAATTATCTGAAACCGGGTGCCCCTTTCGATACAGGAGTTTTCCATAAACAATCCAGTAAATTATCGACCATACCGTTCAAGGACCTTCGAATATGTCGATCTGTAAGGCAACATTTCCAATTAATTGAATCATCCAAACACACACACACACTCGATAAAACCTTCGCATGGAAGTAACCACACTTGAGCACGTATCGTCCAATCCGCTCTCGATGTGTGTTGTGTGTTGTGGTTCGGTGGGTAAATACTATCCTGCAGATACGAGTACGCTTCCCTACGCTGGTGGCCCGTATCGGTAGGAGTTTGTTACACAAAAAGTTAATTAACGTCCCAGACGGGGTTCGGATCATTCCTTCCACAGCACAATCTACAAGCAATCCTCACGAGTACCAGTGGGATAATATCTTCACAATAAGACTTTCTCTCTTAGAAATAGAAACACGTATCTTTTCAAACCTGAGGACTTAGCAGCCTGTAGCGATTTCAAGTGAAATAAAATCTAACCTCTCACATTCGTTATTTCTTCTTCATCTCTACTCCGCAGGTGAACCCACCGATGATCAACCCTTCGTGTCGAAAGGAGATAAAATCGATACAAATCTGTACCTTTACTCGGTAAGCACTGTTCCTTTGGTGTACAGGATTAAACTAATGTACCCTCCTCACAGCGGGATGATTGGGGAGCAAGTTTTTTTTCTCACACTCCCACACTCCACCTACCAGGTCACACCAAAACGGAGACATCAACGTCAAACCTATCAACGTGTCCAAAACGTTTGCCACCGTCATCATCGTCGGCCGCTTAACGATGTATTCAAACTTTTTAGCACCCGAACGGCCAAATTGGCTTCCTTTTTTGTGTTTGGTCGTTGCCCGAAAGCCACTTGACTGTCGGGGTGTGGCGGTAGTACCTCCGAACCGGCCGGCTTCGATATTTGGCTTTCCGTCGCTCCCTTGGATACGAGTAATTACTACCGAACCGAGCGAGCTCCGACCGGCACAGACCTGAAACCATTTATCATGCCTTTAACCTAAGAAGCCTGGTAGAAAAGCAACCACCGTGAGCGGTACCGTGAGTTCCTCCCCATGGGCGGTGCGATCCCCACCGGTGCGCTCGCGACGACACTATCCACAAGCTGCAACATTACACGAGTTAATAGGGTTCATAAAATATTAAAAATGATGTCAAAGATGGCGCCCGTGTCAGCCTCCATTTAGCTGGGTACGGTCGGGTATCACTTCGCTTACACCTTTACCGTGCGCCATGCTACTACAGCTTTACGACTTCTTGTGGAAAAACAGAACCGGCTTGGCGGTAGTTTCGCGTTCGCGTCGACTTGCACTATTGGAAGCATAGCAAATGAAAACAAAAAAATATATACATAAACACGCTCCCCGTTAAAGATTAATATACCAAACGGTTGACTTTACTCCCGTTTTCCCGTTTTCACACAGGATGACATTCAGGAACGTCCCCATGTCACCACGCTCATTTCGTCCCTGGCAAACTACTCGAATACGATCGCACCGGCACCGACGGATCCCGATGCCAAACCAGCACCTGCCGCCGCCCGCATGGGTAAGTAATGATCGCAAGGGAATTCTTGATTCTTGCGAGTTGGGAGTGAGATCACACAAACAGGAAACATGACGCCACATGACTGTCCTCGGTGTATCGGTGGGGATGAATTATAGATGACCGTTTCTCATCCAGTTTCCGGTTCCGCTGTATTAAAGTTAAAACACCTTACCCGGATAAACCATATCCATAAAGCCCAATGAGTGGACACTGACGGGGAGGTTTTCGCATGCTCTATTACATGGTACTAACTTGGGTTCGGAACTTCGAGAATTAGGCACCTCCTGTAGACTAAACTAAATTGTAGATAGTGAGGACCTGTCAAAACTGTTAGAGAGGATCTGGCAGATCGCTTTCAGGTGTATTAAATTTAGATTAAAGCTACATTATTAACAGTTCTTAGTTAACTAATGTTGGACTTTGAAAATGACAGACAAACTCAATGTGTTAGTACATTTAATGCTCTCGTTTTACTAATCGTTATTTTCTTTACATCTATTTACTTCTCTTTCTTTCTCTCGTTTCCACCATCCTCCTTTCTCTTTCTCTCTCTCTCTCTCTCTCTCTGTTTCTCTTTTCTACCAAATAATCCTCCCAAATTACGCACGGATTTCCTTGCTCTTCGGTGGTGCTGTGGTACTGTCACTCTGCGCCTAACCCTACAATCAACGATGGATAAAACACCGAACTTCCGACTCAACTTCCGAACCATTTGCCCCGAAACCACACACCGTACACACAGGCACACTCATCGGTGTCTACCTGCCGTGCATACAGAACATTTTCGGTGTCATTTTATTCATCCGTTTAACCTGGGTTGTCGGTACGGCTGGAGCCATATTCGGGTTTTTAATCGTATTATGCTGTTGCTGTGTGGTATGTTGCCGTGTCGTCTACCTATTATGATCTTGCTTGTTAAATAATCGCGCCCATCCGCCGCACTTGCTCGCTGTGTGTTTTGTGACTGTCTTCCGGTAGAACGCATCGCATCATCGCATCTGCATCCGTTCGCTGCTGACTCGATTATGAGTCTACTGCTCGTGTCATCCCGTCATCCTGTGTTCATTAGCTCATTTTAGTCATTTGCTTTTTGTCGCTCATTTATTCGTTCAAACTTCCTCGTTGAGTTGATCGCTTCGTCAACTTCCCCCTTGTTTATAGCTGCTCGTGGAAGGATTTATCTCTACCTTGTTTTATTGACAACACTCAGCACGATTGAACAACTGTACTTTACTGTCACAACCGTAAAACCCGCACGGAACGCCTGTTCCTATTCCTGTTCCGCAAAACGTGCGCAGCGACAAGCCACACATTGATTTACAACACTCGTCTTTACTGTGCAACTTCTCGCTGGTTGTGCGAGGTTCCCGAAGCCCCTCGAGAGGATATAACTTCTCGTACATTAAGCAATTTCAATCACCTACACACATACACACACATGCAACAACGGTTCTCGCTGCAGTAAAATCCCGAACCGTCACATCATTGAAATGCAAAACACGCCATTCGGACCAGCTCAACATCGAACTAGGTTAATTTATTCTCCACGCTACCGTAAATCGAACAGAGGCAAAGCCCCACACACACACTCACTCACGCACACACACAGCACACATACAGACACTGTTAAATTTATCGCGGCTTTCAAGCTCTCGGGAGCAGAGCTCCCCGGGAAGTGATGCTGAATAAAATCGCAAAATTGTTCCCAGCTGCCTTTAGAACATGCTCACTTTCTGAAGCTGCAGACAGGGATATGCTCGGGTGTGTATGTTTGTATGTGCGTGAGAGAGTAAGAGAGAGGGTTGAGGATAATAACAAAAAAAACGAACTATAAACTGGGTCATATCTAGGGAGGAACGAAACTTCATGTTTTATGTATGGGTTTAATCAAACATTCATTTGCATACGATCTGAGGCGCGGTACACGGAATGGCTATCGGCCGATCCGATATTTGCGCGAGCCCAACAGTCCTAAGGATGGGGGATCTTTGCGCAGCACTAGTGGCCTGTTGAATTGGCCGCGCTACAGTTTGCGTACAGCATCAACACACACCCAGTTCCCCGGTCAATGTTAATGAACACCATCCATTTAAATCAGTAAAGCCTATCCAATCTCGGCAGCAATCCGGTGCAGCAAAAACGGAGCAATCCGGCAGCATCCTGAATCCATGCCCGGTGCACTATTAATTCGTAGAAATTTAATCGCGAAAACGTACAGCCATTTTGTATCCCACCGAGGCTACACCATCGGGTTCGGTTTGATTTTTTTTCCAATTACGCCGTCCGAAGCGGACCAAACACAGCGCACGCTGGTCGCCATAATGATTTGTGAAATTTTGTAGCCGTAAGGTGCCTAATGAGGTTAGAGCAGTGGCATGCAGTAGTGCGTCTAACGAAGTGTCGAGTTTGCTGTCCTGGTTTTGTGAAACCGTGCGCAAAAGCCACAAAATGTCGGTGGGATTGCCTTGGGGAAGGATGAAACGGACGAGCTGTGAGCAGCTGTTTTGTACCACCCATCGTTATCGGCGAAAGGGACTGTAATTCGGACACAGTCTAATCTAATTAATGTCATACAGTTCATGGACAAAATATCGGTACCGATCCCGGAAGAGCTTAGCAAATAACCTGGCCTACGAGGCTCGGGCGCTCGAGCGCAAATGAACCGAATGTGGACGAAAATGAGGACAACCTCTTGAAACGTGAGGTAGTAGTGTAAGGAAAACCCGTTGCGGATGGAGCTAGTCTTAACCAACAGACCTTCAGCTCTGGGCGGCTCTTGCAGGGGGAGGAGACGTGAAGAAAGACACAAAAAAAACCCAACCGAACTACGCCTGAACGAATCGAATTAATCTCATTCCCTTTCTGATTGAGGACTATCAATCAAAGGCAATCAATGCGGCCGCCTTGAACGTTTGCCGGTGGCCTTGTACACGACACCCAGGTCACTCTCATTATGAATTTCTGCTTGCTCAGGATGGCTCGAAGGCTTGCGTACGCGACTACGCATCATTAAGAGGAGCGAGTAACCGTCCCAAGGACGTCCCGGTTTTCTTTTCCACCGGTTCGGCACGCACACACACACACACAAACTCTCTTTGCTAATAAATGCAAGCAAGCAGCGGTGAAAACGGTCGATTAAAGATCGACATGGTCGGCGGACGAAGGAATAGCATAGCATTTCGATGCTCAAATCAGTGCCTTTTGCTTCACGCACGAGGCAAATCCTAACGCACTAGTTGGCTTCTGGCTGCTTGTGGACGGAAAGCCGGGCGGATAAATTAACGATAATTAATTATTGTGTTCACATCAGTGGGTAGGCCTAAATTATGGCATTGGTTAGGGATTAGTTCTATGAATTACTGGCCTTTGATTATGGCCTTAGTTCTATGCATTTCGGGCATTTGCCATTACCGTTCTGCAAAAGAAGTAGATTGGTTTTCATTATAGAGTTGGTAAGCATTGAAAGCCAGACAAATACAGTTCTGCAGAATGACTTCTTTGCTGGCATCTTTCGTTCAATAAGTTAATATACATTTAATGCCTTCATTAGATGAACTTTAACGCCTTGTACACCTATCTAAACTATGGCCAATTGTTATTGTTTTATTACGAAAGTATTAGCACAAAATTATCAAACTGCTAATGAGGCAGCTGTGTGCATGATTATAGCGTAGAGCTAATCCTGGTCACGGCACCAACAACGGCGCGACAGTCAATCAATCATTGGTTCAATCATTGGTTAATTTAATATCAAAAATGTCCATGTATGGCTTTTGATGCGATAGTAAATGAAACAAAAAACGATCAGTCTGTTGTCTATGGCCCGATGACAATAATGAACCAAACACGCTTTGTAAGAATCTAGTCTCCTAAACTGATCACAAGTACAGTGCCGCTAATGAGCAAATACTTCAACCTTGACTGCATCATTATGTCATATGCTGTTAGGCAAAATCAATCGAATGTAAGCCTTCTTGGAACCATTCATATTTCCCTGTTTCGTTGGAACAATCACAAACCAGACACACACACACACACACGTACACGCATTACATTGGAGTGTCCCTAACGATTCCAGCAAAAGCAACCCAATAACACGGGGATTCCCCAGTGTAAGTATCTCGGCTGACTTGTTCCAACCATCTGCGGGCGATGTAATCCTATTACACATCATTTGCTAATCTAGAGCACAAGGCGGCATCATCAGTTTCGGCAGTACCGGCTCGTGAGACAACGTTTGTTCTTTTTTGTTCAACCGAGCAAAGAGAAATTCGTCCCACCCGCCACACATGCTGCCGAGTTCGGCACACGCTACTCGTCTCTTCGGCTTGTGAATTTAATTTACTTCGTTACCGAAGAACATATTTTTCCAATACCGAGAGCACAGGCATCGATGTTACAGGCCGAAGCGTAGAAGAATGCTACCCACTTGCTTGGTTTCGTGAGCTCATTTAGCGGAGCGGATATTTTTCAGAACTCGAGAATCGTTATTTATCCCGGCCCGGCTGTTTCGTTGCCATTGTCTAGAGCGTATACACGCCGGCCTACAGCAGCTGTTTGATGATGCGAGGACAAAAGGACAATCGCGGTCCATCAAGCGAAACGATGTGAAAACGCGTTAGAAATTCCTTCCCAAACCACTCCATTCTGAGGTAAAGCACATTACTTTCTATTAAGCTTCGTCTAGCGGCGTGCTCCTTCCATAGAAGGCCAGTTGATATGCTTTGCGATCGCTGTGTCGTGAATGGGTGTCAGCGTTTATGCCATCGTGCGAGCACGTACCAGAAGAAATAAATAAAGAGCCATAAATAAAATGCAACCCCTTCAACACAACGGCACTTCCGACTGTGAGGGTTATGGGGTAGTCTTGACACAATACCTTGAGGACACTCATAATTTTGAGATGAGGTGGAATGTCCAGCTGCTGCTGCTGCTGGACCTTCTAAATGACCTGCTGCATACTTTCACAAAAGCTTCAGTTTGATAGGCGGAGATATCTGAAGCCTGCTCAAGTTCTTTGTTAGGCAATTTCTGCACGAACAATCCGAATGCTCATGAGCAATTTCAGCATGAGCAGCAGCAAAGGGCTCTTCATTGTGCGCCGGAATTTGCCTTCGATTGACTTACAAGATAGCTTGTTTTGAATTTCAGGCCCGTTAACCCTTTAACGATTTCTTGGAACCTAACTTTATACTGTACTTTGGGAACAAGTCCTTTTCTACGGAATTAGTTATACTGAAGTGTCATCGTGTGAGGCTGCTAACTTAATTCTCCACTTCAGGAAGGTCAACGCATACACGTAGCCCTTTTATCTCATTAGTTCATTTCATCGTCTAACCTTTTCCTCACCACCACACCCCCACAATCAGTTCCAATTATTAGTATCAGCATCATCATCATCATCATCATGAACAACAGCATCTTCCTTAGAATCGGCATCATCTTCACCACATCATCTCTCGCATGCCTGCCATAGTAGTACTGCTCGCTTTCAGTTTAAAGTTATCGCACACTGAAAAACTTACGCCCGAAACTATGCTAATCATGGTGTGCTTTCCTCTCCCGAAAATGGCCTCTTTTTCTTCTTCGCAAACCCACCAACCTTACCACCGATCCGCGGATGGGGACGACGCCCGAAAACACAGACGATGTTGACTGCCATCTCCATGTCGGCTATCGCCACGAACGGGGTGGTACCGGCGGGCGGCAGCTATTTCATGATATCGAGGTAAGTTTAAACCAAAACCATTCACCCACTTGGACCAGCGCCAACAGGGCGCGACTCCGAAACGGCCAAGCAGGGCAGCTAGAGCCCGCTCGCAGGCGGAGGTTGCGGCTCCAGCTGCTCCGATAAGAAGCAAACTTTTGCTCTGTAAAACGCCCCAAAACTGTCAAACGAACCAACTTTTGCCCGAACCAAAACCCCCGATACAGCCGAAAAAGGTCCCAACGTGCTGGAGAGCTGCGGCGGTGATTCTTGGATTTCGAATGCTCTTTTCTGCCATTTCTAGACAAACGATATCTTGATTAATATAGCACGAGCCATTCCGTTCCTTTTTGGGGTGAAATAGGATGGTAATGTACACAAACGACAACAACCAGGAAGTTCACAAGTCAATTAACTTTACCACATTTCCCAGAGGACCGAGGCAGTAGCGCTCTACGTAGGATGCGGTACTGCTTTCATAAATCCTTCCTGGGTAGCCTATCTAGCATCTTGGAATAACGTCTCGTGGCAACCATTGTGACCTGTTTTTCTTTTTTGCCTAAAATCTGTCTCAAAACCGATTAGTAGCTGCTTCCTAGGAGCCATCATTTCGCCCAACACAATGACCGCAAAGGAAATACCTTAAATTATACTTTACGACAAGCCTAGCTCCCGGAAATGAAAGGCCAAATCATGAGCTTTTTCTCACACATACACTCACTCGCTTTCTCCCTTTTCCGTCAAATGCTCTTCTCAAATGGGTCCTAAGAATGTCTTCATTTCCTGCCTGACACGGTGAAATAAAAATTTCCATCCCCTTCAATTCTTCTGAAGATCACCACGAATTGGAGTTTTTTTTGTGAAAACCTCCCGGACCCATCATACCGGGCGGACGGAAAGACGGTTAACCTTCAATTGACTCGGCAGGAGGGAGATGTCCGAGTTCTCTGAAAACGAGTTGGTCGAGTGTTACAAAAAAATAGCCACCCAACAAGCAAACGGGGGTAGGGAGGAAACATAAATAACACGCTACATAAAATATGCTACAACGGTTGTCATAGTGATGTCAAAGATGTCTTTCCTTCCTGACATCAACCGAACAGCACGATGGTCAGTTATTGGAGCTCAATTTTCTGAGAATTGAGATTGCTTTTCATGAATGTTTTCGAGTTTTTGGTCATGTTTTGAGCTACGAAAAGGCGTCACGTGTATGGGAACATCCCAAATTTGACACTTTTTTCGTTTAATGCACGCGATCAAGATAAAGATTTGAAAGAATTAGCTTTTGAACATACTAAATAACGCTCAAAAATGGCAAATACTTTAGGACTTGCCATCTTCGTGTTAGTGATTGAAAAAAAATCTTAGAAGTTGTTCTTTTATTTTGAAACATGTTTTTAAAGAAACAATCAAATTCAATACAACGAGTGATACAACAACTGATAAAAGAACCACATCTGACGCAATGAAGCTGCGCCCGATCCTTTCCTACCTCTTAGCACTTTGAAACATTCAGTGCTATTCGTGCCTGCTTCTTTACCAGCATCGCCAGCACACACACTGCAAGCAACTTTTATGCTTGTCGTGTGAACAAAAGTTGGTACCAAAGTTCGCGTCAAAGTTTACTAATCAATTCTTTTCCGTTCTCTTTCCATCTACCCTCAATATGGGACGCCCTCGACGACGACGACGACGACGACGATGTACGTCTTCCGTTCGGCGCGTAACGCAGATCGCTGGGGCCCGAGTTTGGTGGCGCTGTCGGGATGTTGTTCTACACGGGAACAACTTTAGCAGCCGCCATGTACATAGTCGGTGCGGTAGAGATCGTACTGGTAAGTAGGCAGTCCGGTTTTATGCATTTTCCTTACACACCTCCCGTTTCTCATCGCCCAAACTCAAGCTACAAGCATTCGTAATTTCCGTCGCTGAACTTTTACCACCGAAAGAAACCAAAAAAAACGCCCCAACACGACAAGAAAACAAGGCCAAAGCGAGCGCAAACGTGGTGGAACTTTTCTTTGTCCATCATAATTTGGACGTTTATATTGGAACTTGTTTGCCCGCGACCATCATTGCCTCCCGGTATCGCTAAATGAATCCAGTGGTTTTGTGCTGTGCAAACAGGCCGCCAAACCGTATCGGTTGTACGTATAATGATGAACAACCGTCATAACGGGCGTTTGCAATTAGTTCGCATGTTTTATGATATGGCCACAACAACAGGTGCACGACGGCAGCTTCTGGGGAGTGAAAAAAAAGTTCGGTGTAGATCAAACCAAAAGTGGACAAGGTTGAGCAATGGTACGCAAATTGGAAACCTGAGTAGGACAAATACTGAATGATATTAGAGGTTTAATTATGTTGATTGCTAGTATGTACATTCAAAAACCAGAACGGAGGTTAAGTTAATATTCATACAATATATTTTGTTTCCAATATTCGGAGCAACGAACGTTGCTTCTTCTTCTTCTTTTTGGCACAACAACCGCTGGCGGTCAAGGCCTGCCTGTACCCACTAGTGAAGTGGGCTTGGCTTTCAATGACTTATTGTTCCATAGCAGGATAGTCAGTCCTACGTATGGGGGTACGGTCTATTCGGGACTTGAACCCATGACGGGCATGTTGTTAAGTCGTTCGGGTTGACGACTGTACCACCAGACCAGCCCGAACGTTGCAGTCCTTAGTATTTTCTAGAAATGATCTCATGTTGGATAGAATCGCATATTGGTGTGCCTTGACGATGCTTACAAAGGTCTGAAATCCTCTACATATACTTCTGTAAGCATAAACAACGCCTTTAAAAACTGCACTAGTATGTTGGAGCTGTACTAAAAATCCTCGATCCAAGATAGAATAAATTTCAATCAGATCTGCCGATACCTGCCTGCACTGGAAACATTTTCTTCCACACAAAAGTTGATTGTTTCGCTCACCTAGCCGAACACCATCTTCACGATATACGTACCCAGTACGGTAAGCGAACCCATATTCCAAAGCAAAACAGAAAACGTGATCTTGCCATCTCCAGCACACCCATAAAGTCACATCTCAATACCCACAGTTGCCACCGGCGGCAAGAAGAGCTCGATTGCACAGGAAAGCTACCACTACTGGCTGACTTATATACGCTCCTGTGTCGACTTCACACTATCCCGTGTGTTTGCTGAGCTGATGCTGCTGCTGCTGCTACTGCTCCAAGCCACCGTGCCGTCGTTGTTTTCCTGAGCGATTTTTCCCCGGACCAGGCCCGCAATGTTGCAGGAAGATTTTGCCAGCCATTGTAAGCGCCACGTCTATCTTTCACTTTCACGCCGAGCGCCCCGACCTGGCACATAACTGCCTTCCGGCTGTTGGAAGTGCTCTCATACATCACTCCAGCCTGCAATGCAAACACATACACGCACGCAATCTCTAGCCTTCGCGTTAGGCATCGCGAAGGTGTTGCAGCCGGTACTGAACGAATGGGCATCCTTGCAACAGTGATCCCCGGTGGCGAATCTTTTACGTTTTGCCACTTTTAATTAAAATCTCTCCCGCAACCCAAGCTGTTTTGTTTCGCAATTCCGTGTGTGTGTGCCTTGTGTGAGTGTCTTGTGTGAGTTTAAGCGTGCTCAAACAGACGTGGCTAGGCTTGGTTGGGAGTTGCAGCTTGCAAAACCAGAAACCCAAAGCTTACATCCGACCGCGAAAGTATGTGCAAAGGCAGAGAGCAACAAGACTCCCAGAGACAGTGTGCTTTCGATCTGCTCGCCAACGACTGGTACTGGAAAAACGAGTTGAACAAAGCTTCGTCGGGTGCATTGTATTGGGACGGTGCTTCGGGCGTTACACACGAAGAATGCCAACCAGACGTGGTGCAAGAAACAAATCAATGTCTGGTGATTGAGTTGCCCCTGTCAATTGGATGGCAATTGTAAAGGAACTTTAAGATGTCGGCGAGAGTCGAGTTGGTGCTTTTAGGAAATTCGTAAATTAAAGAACTTCAATATTTGTATCCATTTCAAGCATTTTCGTTTCTTTGAGATTCCTTATATATTCTGCAGGGATTCCAGATCAATTCCAAAAGCAACACATTTCCAGAATGCTAAGGAATCTTATCATTAAACGACCAACATTACATGTAGATTATTATCTACATATTGTTATTACTTGGATGAGAGATGTTGAAGGACAATACCAAGCGTGAGTCAGTAGCAAACTAAATCCTGAACGTCTATTGCGAGATCCTCATTTCCACTGTATGTCTTTATATGTACGTACATAGAAGTAACCATATCACACACACAGACATTATAAGGGTCGTCTTCTTCTACGTCCAGTTTATGCTCAACGAGCACAATCTAATCGCCACCAGTATTTCTCCCCGTGCATAATTTCGTACGACTCTCCCGGGACAGCAGCACGGCTTCTCGCTCTTTTGCTCCAATCGTCGACCTACGGCAAGGTTAAGACATTAACCCGCTGGCACATCACGAAACACGGACCACCACACTAACTACGCACCAAACAACTCCCTGCCAAAATCCGGTGCCTGACGGGAATATTTAATTGAATTAGGAACTAAACATCAGAACGTGTTCAACAAGCCGAAAATGCTCGCCCAAACCCTCCCGAGCGCTAACCAACTCCAACCAATTTCGCTGATGCCGCGTTTGACGGGTCCCAGAAGAATCGAACGAAAGAAAGCCTGGTACTATGCCTATCGGTATCGATCGACAGCGGGTTGAGGTGGGTTTTATCAATGCCCCTTCCGAGTACACGCACACACTGGCGCCTCGGGAGAGCATTGAAGCGTGCCGATTCCGAATTCCGAACAATAGTTGACAGCTTTCGGAGTTTCGGTAGAAGCAGGCATGAAAAAAACTGGGATGTGTCCTTATTTAGGTGCGGGCCAGCATGCCCACCCACCCACCGCATCTTGCCGTTTAATCATACTCGATTGGTTTCGAAAATTTGATCCAGCGAAATATCGATTGAACTAAGGAAGAGCAAGCAGGCAAAAAACAAGCCAGTTCTGCCCGGGCAAACAGCATACGTGTGTATGTGAGTGAGAGAGGGAGAAAGAGAGTAAGAAAGAGGGCATGTCTCAAATCAATGTCTCAAGTGTCGCATCATCAAGTACACCTTCCTCGACGGTGAAGCCCAACCCAGGGGTGGGATGTTGCTTGCCATTCTTCACTGCATGTGTTGTGAGAAAAGTTTCAAATCTTAAATCAATCGATACGTCCTATTGCAGAATGCTGGGGACGTTTGGATTTGTTTCTTTCTGAATCAGCAGAAAAGAAGAAATTCTTGTAGAAATTCTGCAGAGTACTGTCTTCTAGGTGACGTATTGTAGAATTACAACACTTTCAAACTTAATCCAAACAGTCAAGGACTTTTTGTATGTACCACTTCAACGTTATGATTGGCTTTGAATGCTTATTATCTCTTGCATCTTCCAAATTGTTTCAGCTTACCAAACCTAATTTGTGGTAGCCGCCTTTATTGCGACACATCTTACAGTTCCGAACGAGTTCAACTAATTACGCCACCACCAAACGATCCTTCGCGTTGCTTTTACACATTTTGTCTTCGCTCGAGACGTTGCAACTGACTCGCGTACAAGGACGTACATACCTCGCCAGTGCGGTGTAACACGAGACAATCATTTTTAATTAACCCTACGTCGTCATTTACACAAAGCACAAATCTCGGCCTCCACCTGACGCTCCGCTCAGCATTCCTGGATCGTGGTGGTGGTGCGGTTACGGTGCGGTGCGCCTAATTAAAAGTTATCTCTCGTCGGTTGTGCTCCCGTCCCGCTGACAAAAGGAACACGGCTGTTGTCGGCACCAAAAGGCACTTGACCGTGAAAGGTACTCGAGAAAATTAAAACGCTACTAAACGTTGGCACGTGGAGCTTACTGTGAGAAAAGAAAAAAAATGGAAAGCTTCAATGGGAAGTTTGTTTTTCACTCACATCGTCCAGATTGGTATCGGGTTTCGGCGTCCCCCTGAAGTATGTTAACTTGTGTGAAGCTTTATTTCGGGTGACATTAACACGCACAGACACTTTTCTCTGTATCTATTAGAGGATGAAAAAACACCAACAAATGGGGATCGCTAGGGCTCGCCATGTTTTCCAATTTGGTTACTTAGCGTCAGCATTTATCTTAAAGTCTGCTCTCCGTCCAACGCATTCACCGGCGCTTCACAAACAAAAAACCAGACCCCATCGTTCATCAGCCTAGCGCTGTTCAGAGTGTCGTCTTAATTGAATTCCATCGGCCGACACTGTCCTTTTTTCTGTTTTGTTTTCGGTCGCCCTGCGTTTTGGATGGATGGGAAAGTTCTAATGATATTTATTCAATTATCCCCGGTCCGGTGGTTTTTAGCCGATGGTTTGAATTTACCCCCCGGCCCGGCGGACGGGTCTAATTTTGGAAACGTTTTTCACAAACATCTTCCTGGCGGGGTGCAATTGAATGAAAAGGTGGTGTTTTTTTCGTGTTATGATGCGAAAAGCACACTTGAAAGCTATCAAAATAATAATCCAGCTGAAGTTTGGTGTTGAAATCATGTTGACGCTTTCCAGTCAATCAGTATATGAGTTGTTATTAAGAAGGTTTTTTGTCAATTTGTGTCCTCGAGGTATTTACGTTTCATGCAGCTATTTGCCTACGTTTGTCTAGATTAGTCCAAATTTGTCGTGCAGCCTGCATACCTTCCGGCGCTTCAATCATCCTTTGATAAATAATTGCTAAAATCGAATAAAAATCTCAACTAACACCGTTGTTGAGCCCAAGTAAACAATGTTAAGACCGGGCTACATTGATCGTACTCGCAAGCG
The DNA here is from genome assembly GCA_008817895.1 of Anopheles fontenillei. Classification (NCBI taxonomy): domain Eukaryota; kingdom Metazoa; phylum Arthropoda; class Insecta; order Diptera; family Culicidae; genus Anopheles; species Anopheles fontenillei. Next base: position 52,460 of record VTWG01000520.1, read on the forward strand.
TAATTTCGATTTTCACTAGCGCATCTGGTGGCGACTGACCGAAGCATTTTGTCAAACAATTTGGAGCAGCTTCAGAAAATACGTTATTTTTCCTTGTTTTCTACTTTAACTGGACTGGAAAAGCTATGCAATTGATAGATGAATATGTTGTGCAAGTATTTCAGCCATTTTGCATCAAAAAACGATGAAAAAATAACTTAAATTTGAGATCCAGCACGACCATTCCCCTGATGACCAAAAAAAGCTTCCACCAGCGGCCGCCAGATGCGCTAGTGAAAATCAAAATTACACTACGGAATACGGTCAATGTAGCCCGGCCTTTAGGGTGCTTTTGAACATTGCTCAACTATAAGTGAACATATGCCGCCCAATCCTTATTCTGATGCCTTTCTGAACAACTGCAATTGCAACTAAACATTTGCTTTCTCCAAATATTAACGTCCACATATATTACCCGGGGTTCGTTCCTTTGATGTTCATTTTGTTGCAATCAAACTGTTTGGATCTTCGTTTGAATTCATTTTGTAATAATTTAGTAGTCATTTATTAATTCTGAAGTTATTGGGATACATTATTGGCAAATAAATTTAATTTATGTTTGTAAATGAAGGCACCAACAAAAGTCTAGACTCCTTATAGCGAGTGGATCAACTTATGGGTTTCACTTGTTTAGTTACAATTGAATGAATATCATATAGGCATCAGTATTTCATTTCGACAACAAATGTTTACTTATAGTTGAACAATGTTCAAAAGCACCTTAACATTGTTTATAATACAGGTTTTTGGGCTCGAAAACCGAACCCTGTATTTTAGTCTAATTTCTTCATAGATATCATGGTAACTCTTATTGAATTATGTAAGAGCTTTCGTCCTACGCATAGTATGGCCATTGTTATCATTCATCATCAAGTTTATATGCCCGTTAAAGTGTAGTTGTAAGCTATTTTAAACATACTCAAAATTTAAAAGCTTATTTTACTAGCTCATCCATTTCCAATAAATGGAACCAAACAAATGTAATTGTTTATCAGTAGAGACTAAAAAAAGAGTTGAACCCAATCAACGAACGAATGTGTGTGTGTGAGCCGTACCGTAGTAATCGAATAAACGAATCGCTTCCCCTGCCCAGGTATAATGACATTAATGTGCGTAATAATAGCCAATATCGACCGGGTTGTAGCGGTGGTTCGTTTGCACGGTCGGCCGAGCGTTCCGGAGATTCCAAGCATCGAGTACCGGAAGTGTGGCCTCTTGAGCTTTGGCGTTTTTTTTTTGCACACCGCTCTGCGTAAAGTTGGGCGTACACACACACACACACACATGTTTGAAACGAAAAGAAACGAGCAAGGATCCCACGTCTATTTATATCACCGACACCGTGCACTGTTTCTTCACTGCTATCACTTGCAGGCGGCATTCGTTACGCGAACCACGAAAAAAAAGAACGAGCTACAAAACCGTTTTACCGAATATTTCCACACCCATATCGGAATCGAATCAATATTCATGTATTCCAAAATTCATTGTCACACCGGTTCGGTCCGTTTCACCCGGTGCACGCGCTGTCACAATTTATCCAATTGGCAGGTCTATCAGCGGCAGCGCACGTTCGGCTCGGCTCGCTGCACCATCCCTCTCGTTCCGGTCCCGGTGTGTCAAATTGGACATTTTACAAGGTGTGCTTGCGGTATGTGCCGTGTCTGTTCTGTGCTGGCCGCGTGTCGATTATTTCTGACACACCGTTTAACAATCTGTTTGAAGGTTTTTTTATTGGTCGTTTTTTTTTGCGCTATACCCACCTCAAAACCATGTGTATCGCTTCACAACACTTTGATCTCACGGTTGCACTGCAGCCCGTGTATCCTCGGTGTGGTGTCGTTTTTCGTCCTTTGGGGTGGGCTGAAAATGGAAGATACGACGCTCGCTGTGTCGGCGATGTGAAATGCAAATGGGAAACGCACACTGTTACTGTCACAGTGGTAACTGTCCTGTCGAACCCGAGCTTGTAGAGCGCTCGTTTATTGGCTGTGGTTTTGTACTTTATTGCGGCCGGCCACCCCTTCCAGTTGTCTCGTAGCCCCCGCAAAGTTGTTCAGCCAACCCGCCTTAGGCGATCGTCTCATCGTTTCCCGGATGACATTGAGCGTCCTTCGAGTGAGCGTTTTTGCCACATGCTAACCCAATCCCCGGGCCAATCGTCCGGGGGTACGCTGGGTCAACCTTATCCGGTTGAGAATTTCCCCGGGACTCTCGTACCCCTGCGCACCCGAAGATGGGCTGCTTTTACCCGAGTAAAAAAAGGGAAAGTCCAACGCCTTTCCGTAACGCCAGCCCAGCTCAACCGTAACGAGCCCGGGGCTAAAAGCTCTCTGGGTCACTGTCCCAGGACGTCGTTCTGTCGCTCGCTTTCCACTGTCCTTGCTCGATTTCTCAAAAACGGGTTCTTGTCGGACGGGTTGGGATGAGAATCAGGTGGAATTAAATTACATTTGAAATTGCCCAACGCAAAAACGGGGAACCGCCCCAATCCATGATTGGAGGGAAACCGGTTTCCCAATGTGTCGTGCCGAGTGGCTGGGGCCGGTCGTGTCGAACCATCGGAACCGCTTAACAAGGGCTGGCCCCACAATGCGGGAAGAATTGTTCGAAATTAATCCAAAACGCCCGTGTGCACAAGAGGGAGGGCAAGGGAGACTGTTTTGGGCAGTGCGAGCAGAGCAAAAATCAACATCATACTCCCTCTCGATTTGTGAAGGAAGAAAAGAAAAAAGAAGCAGCTTCACGAAATAAACACGATACAGACATGCTCATCTAATTTAGATTGCCCCTGTGTGTGCCTGCGAGAAACAGCCGAACGAACGAACCGAGCCTGTCTGTTGCCGGTTGCCGTCCGAAGCACGGCAAACAAATCAACAGCCCAGCGAAGAAGCTTCCAATAGCTGTCCAAAGCAATATAAAACGTCCACGCCCGGATGTGCTATTAGGAGAGCATTAGAACAGAAGCATCCAAACAGCAGGCAGTGCACAAGCGTAACCAGTGTCTGGAGGAGTATTTACTTTTCAGAGTGCTTGAGCTTTCGAAATTAATTAGCATGTCCGCTAAAGTCCATTGGCAGAGAGAACTGGGGCACTGGGTACTTATTAAACTATGGTGTAGTACCCGCCAGTGTGGACTGAGCTGTTCAAACATATTAAATAATTGCGCAATGCGATGCAACAACGCATGTTTGTTGTTTTTGAAACCGGGCTGTTAAATTTTTATTTTCCTTAATGAATTATACTTTTATGAAAGCTATTAGTTAGCCGTTTGATCTGGCCATACCTATGGAAAATTAAAAAAAAAAAAACATTGGTTTGTCCTCGATCAGACGTATTATTCTTTTCCAAGGGCTATGAACGGATGTCGCTAAGAGATCGTGTTGAATCTGTTATTGAAAGATGAAATTCAGAACCAATTTTAGAGTTTTAGAGACATAAAAATCGATACATAATCGGATTTTCAGATACGCAATTTTTCACTAACGCAGATTTGGAATTACGGGATTTTAATTTCACCGCCAGTAGCCGATAATTAGAAATATTCACGTGACGAGTTGTAATTTTCATACTTAGTTGGTCTCTTTATCTATCTATTCATTGTTTTGTTTTTCGTTATTGCATTATTATTTTCCATATAATATATATATCATACCGGTTGATACAGACGAGTTCATGACATGCATTTATTTAAATAATATTTTCTTATTTTGTAAAACACCATTCACACCAGTCTTATTTAGGGAATAAAGAAAATTATTATTTTCTGTTATAAGAATAATAGAATAAAGAAAATTATTATTTTCTGTCTTCTATTATTAATTTCTTATTTTCTGTGATAATCTTAAGTCATTCGTTATTTTTAATTTTATTTTTGAAAATTATAAACTTTAAATTATAAACTATAAACTACAACTAAAATTACTCAATCTTCAGCGGTATTTTGATTAAAAATCCATTATATGAGTTACAATGTGACAGGGTTTTTCCTAATCAAATTTCAATTTCTACAAAAAAATTCGTTGATTGCGACATGTTTTACGAATGCTATGCTATGCTATGAAATGTTGTATTTGCATTACAATAATGTTCCAGTTTATCCACATGATTTTCAACAAGTCTCAAACTAGATTAAGTTTCACAGTTATTTGTAGTGTGTTGAAAATCATGTGTAAGCTATGACATTTTATTTTGACGCATTTGACAGTGGTTGAAAAACATCTTGAAGGTTATGAATAATGTTGAGCAGTAGTGTTGTGCACTTTAGAGGGCACCCACGACTATGATCCAACTCCGGCTATTGTTAAACCGATTCCAACTCAGGCGAAATTGGAACCACTAGTACCGCCCGGAGTCGAAGTCGTCCGAAGTAGTTCAGATTCGTGCGAAATCGTCCAGAGTCGTTTGGAGTTGGAGCCGTTCGGAGTCGGAGTCGTTCGGAGCCGGAGATATTCGGAGCCGTCCAGAGTCGATTGAAGTCGACCAGAATCGGAAAGTTCCGCGTGCACTTCGTATACAGGCCTATGCATGTTTGTATGTTTTGAGAACCGACAACTCCGGACGACTCCAGCCGACTCCGGACGACTCCAGCCGACTACAGACGACTCCGAACAACTCCGAAGGAGTCTTAGTTCCGAAGTTATCCGACTCTGATCGGAATCGATTCCGGATTTTTGCCAAGCACATTTTTGTGCACATTCGAAATTGGCTTGGAAAACCCGCTATCTTTGCAACACAAGATATTACGATACTGACATGCAGACAGTGAGTAAACATTTAAGCTTGACGGCCTGTAGCACGTTTCTCTATGAAGTGACTACTGTATGACGGATCAAATTTAAAAATTGAATAATTCAATATTTGACATAACCATAACCAAGTAAAAATAAAACGAAAAACTGTAAAAAATGCTTTAAAACATTTGAGCTCCAAATCAGAGTCATCTGAAAGCTAATTTCTTTTTGAAAAAGAATGCTAATTGTTCTTTATTGCCATAGCACTTACTGGTTCGTAGATTGAACATATTTGCGTTTTATTTTCTTTAAATAAACTCATAATAACGCATTGTGATAAATCAATACAAACAGGCTTTAATGTTAATAACAGCAACTCAGCAACAATCCACAGCCTTTCAACAAGCGTCTTAATAAGCTGCTAATTTTTCACAAAGTTGAGCTTTAATTGAAATTTAAATTGGATGCTTTTGTTGACAGCCACGAAAGGCCGGGGGGGGGGGCAAAAACCAAACGAGTTGATACATACCGATNAACCACCTCCACACGAGCACGTAACCACAACGCAATCCACTAATCTTTCTCTCGCTATCCGTCGCTCCGTTTCTAATGTTTTTAACATACTTTGCTCTTCTTTTCTTACTCCCTACAGACATACATGGCACCCTGGCTCTCGATATTCGGCGACTTCACCAAGGACGCATCGGCAATGTACAACAACTTCCGCGTCTACGGTACCGGTCTGCTG